>JAJKFH010001681.1:0-44937 GCA_023333565.1 Puffinus mauretanicus
ATGTGTGTGCAGGTGCGCGATGCGAGCATGCTCAGCATGCACACGTATGTCCTGGTGTGTGTTGCAAGCATGCTCAGCGTGCACACGTGTGCTCAGATGTCTGCAGCCAGCGTGTGCATGTTTGGGATGCACACGTGTCCTCGAGCACGTGAAGCCGGTGTGTGCGTGTCCAGGTGCCCACGTGTGCTCAGGCACACGCAGCCAGCGTGAACTGCAGATCCTGCACGTCCGTGGCGTGCCTTGGCACACGCGTGGGCGTGCTTATAGCGTGTCGGTGCCGTGTCCCCCCGCCCCACAGCAGCTCCTGCCCCAGCCCCGAGCCCTCACCCTGGACGGCGCCAGCCAGCTCAGCCTCTACACGTCCCCGTCCCTGCCCAACATCTCCCTGGGGCTGCAGGCCACCGTCACCGTCACCAACTCCCACCTCAACGTGAGTGGGGCTGGCACGGGGGGCTTGGCGTGGGGACCCTGCGCCCCGTGGGGGTGGCACGGGGACCTGGGACCCCATAGGGGTGATGTGGGGACCCCACAGGGGATGGCCCGGGGACCTGGGACCCCATAGGGGTGATATGGGGACCCCAGAGGGGATGGCACGGGGACCTGGGACCCCCCAGGGATGATGTGGGGACCCCACAGGGGATGGCACGGGGACCTGGGACCCCATAGGGGTGATGTGGGGACCCCACAGGGGATGGCCCGGGGACCTGGGACCCCATAGGGGTGATGTGGGGACCCCACAGGGGATGGCACAGGGACCTGGGACCCCATAGGGGCGATGTGGGGACCCCACAGGGGATGGGACGGGGACCTGGGACCCCATAGGGGCGATGTGGGGAGCACCCTGCACCCCGTGGGGGTGGCACAGGGACCTGGGATCCCCCAGGGGCGATGTGGGGACCCCACAGGGGATGGCCCGGGGACCTGGGACCCCATAGGGGCGATGTGGGGACCCCACAGGGGATGGCCCGGGGACCTGGAACCCCATAGGGGCGATGTGGGGACCCCACAGGGGATGGCCCGGGGACCTGGGACCCTATAGGGGCAATGTGGGGACCCTGCGCCCCGTGGGGGTGGCACAGGGACCTGGAACCCCCCAGGGGTGATGTGGGGACCCCACGGGAGATGGCACGGGGACCTGATGTCCCATAGGGGTGGCCTGGGGACCTGGCACTTTGCAGGCTTGGTGTGGGGACCCAGTGCCCCAGAGGGGACCCTGTGCCCATGGGGTGACTCTTGGGCAGGAGGGGGGGTTTCAAGCCAGGAACCCCACCATCGGGGCCCCCCCGTATTCCCCAGGGGGTGGGTTTGTGCCTCAGTTTCCCCACAGCAGAGAAGCTGAGGCTCATGGCGGGAGGACTGGCGGCATCCCAGCATCCCCAGTTTGGGGTGCTCCCAGGCTGGGGGGTGCAAGGTTGGGGGGTGGAGGTGTCACCCAGCACCTCAAGGGGTGACAACGGGTGGGAGCATCCCTCTGCCCCCCACCCGTGGCTGCCGAGGGGGCCAGGGTTGAGGGGGGGTATCCCGGTGCCACCCTCCGTCCCCGCAGGCGTCCCCCAAGCTGTCACCGCAGGCGGAAGCCGAGCGCCCGGCGGTGGCCGCCCTGCGCCCCGGGGCCGCCCTCACCGGCAAATTCCTGAGCACCTCCTCCATCCCCGGCTGCCTGCTGGGGGTGGCCCTGGAGGGGGACCCCCCCGCCGGCCCCGCGTCCCTGCTGCAGCACGTCCTGCTGCTGGAGCAAGCGCGCCAGCAGAGCACCCTCATCGCCGGTGAGTCCTCTCCTCTGCCTCAGTTTCCCCTGCCTGCCACCCCACCCTTTCCCCAGATGGGGTTGGTTTTATTTTTTTTGGGGGTGGGGGGCAGGGGGGTGTCTTGGGGTGACGGCGCCGGTTCCCGCAGTGCCGCTGCACGGGCAGTCGCCGCTGGTGACGGGGGAGCGCGCGGGGAGCGCGCGGGCGGTGAGCAAGCTGCCGCGCCACCGGCCTCTGAGCCGCACCCAGTCGTCCCCGCTGCCTCAGAGCCCCCAGGCCCTGCCCCACGGCGCCCTGCCCCACGGCGCCCTGCCCCACGGCGCCCTCCAGCACCACTTCCTCGACAAGCAGCAGGTCCAACTGGGCAAGGTGGGGTAGGGGCTGGGAGAGGGGCTGGTGGAGGGCATGGGGTGGGTCTGGGTGGCCAACGGGGCGTGGGGTGGGCGTGGGGCATGGGGTGGGTGTGGGGTGGCCACGGGGCATGGGGTGGGCATGGGGTGGGCGTGGGGTGGGCGTGGGGTGGGCATGGGGCGTAGGGTGGGCATGGGGGTGGGGTGGGCGTGGGGTGGCCACGGGGCGTGGGGTGGCCACAGGGCGTGGGGTGGGCATGGGGCGTGGGGTGCGGTGGGCGTGGGGTGGGCATGGGGTGTGGGGTGGCCACGGGGGGTGGGGTGGGCGTGGGGTGGCCATGGGGCATGGGGTAGCCACGGGGTGGCCATGGGGCATGGGGTGGGCGTGGGGTGGCCACGGGGTGTGGGGTGGGCATGGGGCTGGGGTGGCCACGGGGCATGGGGTGGGCATGGGGTGGCCACAGGGCGTGGGGTGGGCATGGGGCGGGCATGGCGTGGCCACGGGGTGTGGGGTGGGCATGGGGTGGCCACGGGGTGGCCATGGGGCATGGGGTGGGTGTGGGGTGGCCACGGGGCATGGGGTGAGCGTGGGGTGGCCACAGGGTGTGGGGTGGTCATGGGGCGGGCATGGGGTGGCCACGGGGCATGGGGCGGGCATGGGGTGGCCACGGGGTGTGGGGTGGGCGTGGGGTGGCCATGGGGCATGGGGTAGCCACGGGGTGGCCATGGGGCATGGGGCGGGCATGGGGTGGCCACGGGGTGTGGGGTGGGCGTGGGGTGGGCATGGGGTAGCCACAGGGTGTGGGGTGGGCATGGGGTGGGCGTGAGGTGTCTGTAGGGCATGGGGGGGCAGAGGCTGGCACAGGGTGGCTCTGGGGCTGGGGTGATGGGGGTGCCGGGGCCGGCCCCCCCGCACCCACCACCCGCCCCCCCAGCTGCTCCCCAAGCCGGGGGAGCTGGCGCGGCAGCCCCCCACCCACCCCGAGGAGACGGAGGAGGAGCTGACGGAGCAGCAGTCGCCCCCCCCGGGTGATGGGGTCCCCCCCGGTCCCCCCCTCGCCTCCCCGGACGCTGGGGACCCCCCAGAGCAGCTGCAGGACCCCGAGGGCTGCGGGGTGCCCCACGAGGAGCCGGGTGACAGCGGGGACGAGGCTGAGGCCCCCGGGGTCCCCGATGTCACCGAGCTGGGGGTCACGTACAAGCAGGTGAGACCTCGGGGGGGCCCCAAATACCATCAGCTCCCTAAATGGCCCCCCCACCCCCACCCCCCCCAAACTTTTGCACGCGCATCCCTTGCACGAGCGCCCGGTCCCCTGCCAGCCGTGCCCGCCCCCCTGCCCCCCCCAAACCCTGGCTACCTGGGGGGGGCCCCCCCCACCCCGTGCGCTGCCGCAGCGATGACTCGGAGGGGCCGGTGACTCATCCCCCCACCTCCGGCCTCCCAGCTCCGCCACCCCCGCAGCCCCCCCCCAGCCCCCGCCATGACTCATCCGTGTGTCCCCCCCCACCCCCCCGCCGCCACCTCGGACGTGGCCACCCCCTCCCCGGCTGGGATGGGGACATGGGGACACGGCCATGCCGGGTGGTGGCTGTGGGGGGGCCGGGGCTGACGGGGGGGCTGGGCCCCCCCCCCAGGTGTTCCCTGAGGCGCCGCTGCAGCTGTACCCCGCCCCCACCCTGGGCATCCTGGCGCTGCCCCACCCGGCCCTCGCCCGCACCCAGTCGTCCCCCGCCAGCGCCGGCGTCAAGCCCCCCGCGCCCGACGGGCCCCCCAAGCACCTCTTCACCACAGGTACGGGGGTGCCCCTATCCCATGGGGTGCCCTGTCCATTGGTGTGCCCAGGGGTGCCCCTATCCCATGGGGTGCCCCTATCCCATGGAGTGCCCTGTCCCTCGGTGTGCCCAGGGGTGCCCTTGCCCCACGGGGTGCCCCATCCTGTGGGGTGCTGCATGCCTCAGTGTGCCCAGGGGTGCCCCTATCCCGTGGGGTGCCCCGATCCTCAGTGTGCCCAGGGGTGCCCTTGTCCCAGGGGGTGCCCCTATCCCACGGGGTGCCCCATCCCTTGGTGTGCCCAGGGGTGCCCTTGTCCCATGGGGTGCCCCTATTCCCTGGGGTGCCCCTATCCCACGGGGTGCCCCGATCCTCAGTGTGCCCAGGGGTGCCCTTGTCCCAGGGGGTGCCCCTATCCCACGGGGTGCCCCATCCCTTGGTGTGCCCAGGGGTGCCCTTGTCCCATGGGGTGCCCCTACCCCCTGGGGTGCCCTGTCCCTCCCAGGGGTTCCCCTTCTCCCCAGGATGCCCCATGCCCCCATGACCCATGAGGTTCCCCAACCCTCGGGCTGCCCCTATCCCATGGGATCCCCGTATCCCCCAGGGTCCCTGGGGGCCCCCCCTCTCCTTGGGGGGGGGGGGGATGTGGCGGTGGGGGTCCCGGCGGGGGGAGGGGCGGGTCCCAGGCGTGCCGCTGTGCCCGGCGCAGGCGTGGTGTACGACACCTTCATGCTGAAGCACCAATGCACCTGCGGGAACACCAACGTCCACCCCGAGCACGCCGGGCGCATCCAGAGCATCTGGTCCCGGCTGCAGGAGACCGGCCTGCTCGGCAAGTGCGAGGTGAGCACCCCGGGTCCCGGGGGGGGTCCCCTCCTCCCCCTTAGGTGAGGGGGGGGGGATGGGGATGGGGGTGCTGACCCCTCTGTCCCCCTCCCCAGCGCATCCGGGGCAGGAAGGCGACGCTGGAGGAGATCCAGACGGTGCATTCGGAGCATCACACCCTGCTCTACGGCACCAGCCCCCTCAACCGCCAGAAGCTCGACAGCAAAAAGCTCCTGGGTGGGTGCCTGAGGGTTGGGGGGGGCACCCAGAAACACCTGGGTCCCCTTTTTGGAGCTGGGGGGACACAACAACACACAACGCTGTCCCCCCCCCCCCCCCAGGTCCCATCAGCCAGAAGACGTACGCGGTGCTGCCGTGCGGGGGCATCGGGGGGAGTAGGGGGGGGGGGGGGGGGGGGGTTGGGGTGTCCCCAGGCTGCTTCGGCCCCCCTGACGTGTCCCCCTGTCCCCCACCCCGCTGCAGGTGGACAGTGACACGGTGTGGAACGAGATGCATTCGTCCAGCGCCGTGCGCATGGCGGTGGGCTGCCTGGTGGAGCTCGCCTTCAAGGTGGCCGCCGGCGAGATCAAGGTGAGCGGCAGCGTCCTCGCACCCGGACCCCGGGCCGCCTGCGCGCTTACCCGGGGAGCAGCCCTCGTGCACGCTTGCATGCGTGCGCAGCGCCCGCGTGCGTGCTCTGGGGGTGCAATGGCCCTCGTGCACGCTTGCATGCGTGCGCAGCGCCCACGTGCATGCTCTGGGGGTGCAATGGCCCTTGTGCACGCTTGCATGCGTGCGCAGCGCCCACGTGCATGCTCTGGAGGTGCGGTGGCCCCTTGTGCACGCTTGCATGCATGCGCAGCACCCACGTGCATGCTCTGGGGGTGCGGTGGCCCTTGTGTACGCTTGCATGCGTGCGCAGCACCCACGTGCATGCTCTGGGGGCGCGGTGGCCCCTTGTGCACGCTTGCATGCGTGCGCAGCACCCACGTGCATGCTCTGGGGTTGCAGTGGCCCCTTGTGCACACTTGCGTGCGTGCGTGCTGCTTTCTTGCATGCTTACCTGGGGGGGGTGGTGATCCTCGCGCACGCTTGCATGCGCGTGCGCTGTCCTTGCGCGTCCTTACCTGGGTGCGTGGTGGCCCCTGCGCAAGCTTGCGTGTGCGTGCGCCGCTCTCGTGCACGCTTGCTCGTGCGTGTGATGGTGCTCGCGCACGCTTACGCGTGTGCATGGTGACACCACGTGCGCTTACCTGGGTGCGTGATGAGCCTCATGCGCGCTTGCATGCGTGCGCGCTGTCCTCCTGCGTGCTTACCTGGATGCGTGGTGGCCCCTGCGCAAGCTTGCTCATGTGTGCACTGCTGTTGTGCACGCTTACCTGGGGGTGCGATGGTCCTCAAGCACGCTTGCATGTGTGCAGCGATACCGTGCACGCTTACCCGGGCGTGCATGGAGGCCCTTGTGCACGCTTGCATGCGTGCAGCGTCCTCGTGCACGCTCACCTGGGGGTGTGATGGCCGCTGCGCAAGCTTGCACGTGTGCGCACCGCTCTCGTGCGCGCTTACCTGGGGGTGCGCGATGGTCCTCAAGCAAACTTGCATGCGTGCACTTGCACGCGCGCTCACCTGGGTGTGCGCATTGGCCCTCCTGCACGCTTGCACGTGTGCCCTGCCCTTCTGCATGCCTACACGGGGGTGCGCGCTTGCACGTGTGCGCGCTTGCGTCGGTGCACGTGGCAGCTCGTCCGTGCGCTCCTCCCCTGCACGCTCACCGGGGCACGCGCCGCCGCCCTCGTGCCACGCGTGTCCCTGTGCCACGCGTGTCCCTGTGCCACGCGTGTCCCTCTGTGTCCCCGCAGAACGGCTTCGCCGTCATCCGCCCCCCGGGACACCACGCCGAGGAGTCCACGGCCATGTGAGCGAGGGGCCGCGCCGGTGGGACCCCCACCTGGGCTTGGGGTGGGGGGGGGTGGGTCAGCGGTGACCCAGGGGGGGGTCCCCTGGGGCCACCCCAGTGCTCACCCTGCCCCCTCCCCTCCCCAGGGGCTTCTGTTTCTTCAACTCGGTGGCCATCTCGGCCAAACTGCTCCAGCAGAAGCTCAGCGTGGGCAGGATCCTCATCGTGGACTGGGTAAGACCCCCCCCGGGGAGGGGGACGGGGACGGGGACCCCCCCCTCAGGTGACGGGGGGGTGGTCCCTGATGCCACTGGTGTCCCACAGGACATCCACCACGGGAACGGGACCCAACAAGCCTTCTACAGCGACCCCGACGTCCTCTACATCTCCCTCCACCGCTACGACGATGGCAACTTCTTCCCGGGCAGCGGGGCGCCCGAGGAGGTACGGGGGGGGGTCACCCCCTGTGTGTTGTCGCCCCCACCCCCGCCACCCCCCCCCCAGTTGCGGTGTTGGGGGTCACCCGTGGCTGTGCCCAGGTCGGCAGCGGGATGGGAGTGGGGTACAACATCAACATCGCCTGGACCGGCGGCGTCGACCCCCCCATCGGGGACGTGGAGTATCTCACTGCCTTCAGGTGGGGGAGCTGGGGGGGGCCCCGAGTCCTGGGGGGGGGGCCCCGAGTCCTGGGGGCCCGAGGGGAGCCCCGGGGGTCCTGGGGGCCGTGTAGTCCTGGAGGGGTCCCCGTGTCCTGGGGGCACCGTGTCCTTGGGGATGGGTTCCTGCACCCCTGGGGGGAGCCACCGTATCCTGGAGGGGTCCCGTCCTGGGGAGGTCCCCCTGCCCTCCTGGGGGAGTCCACGTGCCCTTAGGTCTCCTGTCCTGGGGGCCACCATCCCTGTGTCTTGTGGGGATGGGATGTTCCTGCACCCTGGGGTCCCGTATCTTGGGGGGGGCTCTCTGTGTCCTGGGGGGGGGTCCTTGCAGGGGGGTCCCCGTGTCCTGGGGGGAGGCCCCGTGTCCTGGAGGGGGGGTCCCCATGTCCTGGGGGAGGTCCCTGTGTCTTGGGGATGGGTTCCTGCACCCTTGGGGGGGTCCCCGTATCTTGGGGAGTGGGTCCCCGTGTCCTGGGGGGGGTCCCCGTGCCCTTGGGGGGGTCTCTGTGTCCTGGGGGGGGGCGTCCCTGTGCCCTTTGGGGACTCTCTGTGTCCTGGGGGGGGGTCCCTGTGTCCTGGAGAGGGGTCCTTGCAGGGGGGTCCCCATGCCCTTGGGGTGATCCCCGTGTCCTGGGGGGGGGTCCCCGTGTCCTGGGGGGGGGTCCCCTGTGTCCTGGGAGTGGGTGCCCGCGTCCTTTGGGGGGGTCCCCGTGCCCTGGGGCTGGGTCCCCGTGCCCTTGGGGGGGGGCCCCATGCCCTTGGGGGGGGCCCTGCATCCTTGGGGGGGGGATCCCTGTGTCCTGGGAGTGTGTGTGGGGGGGTCCCGGTGCCCAGCCCTGACCCTCTGCCCCCCAGGACCGTGGTGATGCCCATCGCCAACGAGTTCTCCCCGGACGTGGTGCTGGTCTCGGCCGGCTTCGACGCCGTCGAGGGTCACCTCTCCCCGCTCGGCGGCTACTCCGTCACCGCCAAATGTGAGTGGGGTCCGGGGGTGTCCCCCGGGGTGGGGACCCCAGCCGAACCGCTTGTCACCACCCCCCACCCCCCCCCAACCTTGGTGTCCCCCAGGTTTCGGCCACTTGACGAAGCAGCTGATGATGCTGGCGGGGGGGCGGGTGGTGCTGGCGCTGGAGGGGGGGCACGACCTGACGGCCATCTGCGACGCCTCGGAGGCCTGCGTCTCCGCTCTGCTCGGCCTGGAGGTACGGGGGTCACCCGTGGGGACCCCCCCATCTGTGGGGACTCCCCCTGCCACCCCCCGACCCCCCCCCACAGGGTGCAGGGTGTATCGGGGTGCACGCCCTGTGCTGTGCCTCAGTTTCCCCTGGGTTGATGAGAGGGGCTTGGGTCCTTTGGGGGGGGGCGGTTTGGGGGTGCTGCTGGCAGGTTTGGGGGTCTTGATAGGAGGTTTGGGGGTCTTGATGGTTTCCCCACCCCAGTTGGAGCCCCTGGATCCGTCCCTCCTGCAGCAGAAGCCAAACGTGAACGCGGTGGCCACCTTGGAGAAGGTCATCGAGATCCAGAGTGAGACCCTGCGGCCGGGGACGGGGCGGGGGGGACACACGGAGGGGGGGTCCCTGGGGGGGGTCCTTGCTACCGGGGGACACGGGGGGGGGTCCCCGAGGCTGATTCCATCGGGGAGGGTGGCACAGAGGTGTCCCCAGGGCTGTCCTCATCCCTGGGGTCCCGGGCGGTCCCCGGAGGGGTCCCTTGGAGTGTCCCTGCCATGGGGGTCCCATGGGGGGGGTCCTATGGGTGGGGGGGGTCCCGTGGGTCCGTGCCCAGCCCTGCCGGTGCCCGCAGGCAAGCACTGGGGCTCGGTGAAGCGCCTGGCGGCGGCCGTGGGCTGCTCCTTGCTGGAGGCGCAGAAGGGGGAGGCGGAGGAAGCCGAGACGGTGACGGCCATGGCCCTGCTCTCGGTGGGCGCCGAGCAGGGGGGCGCAGACCCCCAGCCCAGGTACGGCCCCCCCCGGGCTGCCCCCGGCCGGGCACCGAGCCACGCGTGTCCTGGGGGTGGGCATGGAGCCACGCGTGTCCTGGGGGGGAGCTGCATGTCCTGGGGGTGGGCATGGAGCCACACGTGTCCTGGGGGGGGGATGTGTGTCCTGGGGGTGGGCATGGAGCCACGCGTGTCCTGGGGGGGATGCGTGTTCCTGGGGGTGTGCATGGAGCCACGCGTGTCCTGGGGGGGGATGCGTGTTCCTGGGGGTGTGCATGGAGCCACGCGTGTTCTGGGGGGGGATGCGTGTCCCTGGGGGTGTGCATGGAGTCACACGTGTCCTTGGGGGGGATGCGTGTCCCTGGGGGTGCATATGGAGCTGTGTGTGTCCTCGTGTTCCTGGGGCTGTGCATGGAGCCACGCATGTCCGTGTCCCTGGGGGTGTTGTGTGTCCTTGGGGGGGATGCGTGTCCCTGGGGGTGCATATGGAGCTGTGTGTGTCCTCAGGGGCACGCGTGTTCCCTTGGGGCTGTGCATGGAGCCACGCATGTCCTCGGGAGGGTTGCGTGTTCCCCTGGGGCTCTGTGTGTCCTTAGCATGATGCGTGTTCCCTAGGGCTGTGCACAGAGCCACGTGTGTCCTTGGGGGGGCTGCGTGTCCCTGGGGGTGTGCATGGAGCCACGCGTGTCTCCGGGGCTGCGTGTCCCTGGGCTGTGCATGGAGCCACACGTGTCCTTGTCCCCCCAAGCTGGCGTGTCCCGTGTCGGGGAACCGGGAGGGTTGACGGGGCCGTGGCGCGGGGGGACCGGGCGCAGCCGTGCCCGGTGCCGAGCTCCTGGCATCGCTGCCTCAGTTTCCCCGGCCGGGGCTGGGCGCCCGGTCCCCGCCGCGGGATCCGGCCCCGCTCAGGCCCCGCTCTGCCCCTGGCCAGGCCGGTGGAGGAGCCGATGGAGGCCGAGCCCGCGCTGTGACGCGCCGACCCCCCGGCCCCTCGGCGAGATTTTTTCCGTTTCCGAAAAAGAAAGAAACACCGAGAAGAGAAGAAAAAACCACAGACACACACACGCAAATCACGTTAAAAAAAAAAAACAAAAAAAAAACCAAAAAAAACCCCAAAAAAAACAAAAAAACACCTTAAAAAGAAAAAAAAAGACAAAAAAAAAAACCTGAAATGGAAGAAACCAGGAGGAAAAACAGAAAAAAGAGGAAAATATTTTCTTTTTCTATTAAAAAGAGAAGAAAAACACAAAAAAATACCCCCCCCGCCCCCCGTTGGACCCCAGCTCCACGCGGTGTTTGCGGTCGTGTCTCTTGTGAAGCAGCGGTTCCACCAGCACCCCTCCCCTGCCCCCTCCGTCCCCCCCGTTGGGTTTTCCCGTCGCTGCCCGGGCCCCCCCAGCCCCCGCCGCGGCTCCTCTCTTTTGAGTTTTTCGGGGTTTTTCCTTGTTTTCTCCTTTTTTTTCTTTCCCACTCGTTCCCTCCCCGGCTCCGGTGTCCGGCCCCCCCCCGGGGAGGCGATGGGAAATCTTCGTGCCTTTAATTAAGTCGTTTTTTTTTTTTTTAATGCCTTAATTTCCCTGTGATTTTTGGGGGGTTTTCTCTGTTTTCTTCTTCTCCCCCCCCCCCCCGCCCCCCCCTTGGCGTCCCCGTTCCGGAGGGGGACACAAGACGCAGGGGACGAGCCCCGTCCCTTTGTCACCGCGGGTCGATGGGTGAGGGATCCCGGCGCCTTCGTTGGGAATAAAACTTTGTTCCTAAAAGAGAGGAGAAAAAAAGAAAAAAAAAAAAAAAAAAACAAAAAAAAAAAGACAAAAAAAAGAGGGAAAAAAAAAAAAACCCACTTTCCTTTTCCTGTGACTTCACCAGCCGGAGGGGACTCGGAGCGATTTTAGCTTTAAAAGAGAGGGAAAAAAAAACCAACACCACCCCCCCCCCCCCAAAACAAAGGTATATAATTTTATTACAGATGTATTATTTAATAGTATTTTTTTAATGGGTGGCACCGGCCGCGGCCCCGGGGCGGAGGGGGAGGATGGGGACAGCGCTTCGTGTTTTAAGTTATTCCGGGGGGTTTTGGGGTGGCTCCGGGGGGGTCCCCAAATGGGGGCGGTGGTGGCTGAGATGGGGATGGGGCGGGGGGTGTCCTTTGTCACCTCCCCTGACCCCAGGGGGGGGACCCCGGCTTGGGGCGATGGGTGGGGAAGGAGGAAGGGGGGTGTCACTGAGTCCTGCGGGAGCACCGGTGCGGTTGTCCCCAACACTGGGGACAATCCCTTGGCCCCAAAGCGGGGGGTGGGGGGGGCTCTGATGGGTGGCGGTGGCAGCCCGGGACCCTCCCCATCCCTCCCCTTTGGTGGGGTGGGGGGGGTCACAGCCCTCACCCCCCATCCCAGGAGGGACAAAACACCTCCCGGGGGGGGGCGAGGGGTGCCGGCCCCCCAGCAGCGAGGCCATCTTGCTTTGGGCTGGTGTCCCCGTCCCCCCGTGTCCCCCCCCCAGCCCTGCCTCAGTTTCTTTTCTGTCCGTCCGACGCCCGCTCGCGCGCTCTCGATATGGTTTTCAGTTGAGTATTTTGTAAGATGTTACCGATGTTCGTCCTTGTATAAATAAAACTGTTTCTGGCAATACTTGGCGGCCCCCCGCTGCATTTCGGGGGGGCCCAAGGGAGGTACCCCCTTTCCCATCCCTGTCAGAGCAGGACGGACATCCCCAGGGCTTCACGATTGCCCCGTGTGCCTCAGTTTCCCCACCTACAGCTACAGGGCTGCCCCTTTCCCATCCATCCAGAGCGACATTGGGGTGCGGGGCTGGACCGGCGTGGCTGCGGGGGCTCCGTCCACCCCGTTACCCCCCAGCCCAGGCTCTGCCCTGCCCCGGGGGTCCCCAGCCCTGCCCGTGTCCCCCCTCTTCAAAGGACTCGGGGTCGGCAGGTCGGTGACGGTGCCTTTATTTGGTTAGAAACGGGGTGGCCCCTCCGACCACCGCGGTAGGGTGGGGATCCCGGCATGGGGGGGGTCCCAGCCCCTTCCCCTCCCTGCCCCAGAGGGGGAACTGGGAGAACTGGGGCAGCTGGAAGGAGATCAAGGAGGAGGGAGAGCGGAAGGTGGTGCCATTTGTCGGTGACCCCAAGGCTGGGGCTGTCCCTACGCCGTGTCCCCAGACCTGCTGGGCACGGGGGCACCCCCAGCTCCGCCTGCCCCACGCCGGGGTGGGGGGGGGTCCCGCTGTCCTGGGGGGTGCAGCGCTGTGAGCGCAGCGAGGGTTAAACTGGCCTGTGGTCCCGAGGGAGACGGTGGGTGCCCTCCCGGCGTGGAGCTGGTGGCTGCGCTCAGGCCAGGAGCCACGGACGACGGGCACAGCCGAGAGCAAAGCCAGGAGGGGGGGGCGGCGCAGGACTCACTGCGGCACGGTGGGGAACCCTAGGGGGGGACCCCTACTCGGCGTGGGGGGAGCCCTGCGGGCGGGTGAGGGAGAGGACGAGCCAGGGCAGGAGAGATGCCACCAGCCATGGCGCGGCGGCGTACTTGAGGAAGCTGGCACCGTACCACAGGGTCGCATCCGCCGGCTGCGGCAGCCGGTGCAGGCCCTGCACGGCTCCCAAGGCCAGCGCGGCACCGGCCAGGCGCTGCCGGGGGTCCAGCCGCTCCCCCCGCTGCAGGGGGAAGCCGGCGGCCAGCCCCAGGCCCAGGGCGCTGCCGGCGTCGCGGCAGACGGAGGCGAAGGGCCGGGTGTCGAGGCGGAGCCAGGCGGGGTCGGAGCACCATTTGGTGGCCAGGCGGATGGACCTGCGGCGCGGGGGGAGAGGGGTGAGTGGGCTGGGGGGGGAACTCTGGGGCTAGCCCCCCGCCAGCCTGGGGGGCAGATCCCTGGGGCTACCCCCACGCCAACGTGGGGGGCAGATCCCTGGGGCTACCCCCACGCCAGCCTGGGGGGCAGATCCCTGGGGCTACCGCCACACCAGCCTGGGGGGCAGATCTCTGGGGCTACCCCCACGCCAACGTGGGGGGCAGATCCCTGGGGCTACCCCCACGTCAACGTGGGGTCAGATCCCTGGGGCTACCCCCACGCCAGCCTGGGGGGCAGATCCCTGGGGCTACCCCCACGCCAACGTGGGGGGCAGATCCCTGGGGCTACCCCCACGCCAACCTGGGGGGCAGATCCCTGGGGCTACCCCCACGCCAGCCTGGGGGCCAGATCCCTGGGGCTACCCCCACGCCAACCTGGGGGGCAGATCCCTGGGGCTACCCCCACACCAGCCTGGGGGGCAGATCTCTGGGGCTACCCCCACATCAACGTGGGGGGCAGATCCCTGGGGCTACCCCCACACCAGCCTGGGAGGCAGATCCCTGGGGCTACCCCCACACCAGCCTGGGGGGCAGATCTCTGGGGCTACCCCCACGCCAACGTGGGGGGCAGATCCCTGGGGCAAGCCCCCCCGCTGGGCACTCACCAGTCGATGTCGATGCCAGCGGCGATCACCAGGCTGTGCAGGGCGAGGGAGCTGAGCCCCAGGGCCAGCGCGGTGGCGACGAAGAAGCCTGGAGTGCGGGCGGCCGGGGTGCGAGTCTGCAGCCCCCAGCCCAGGGCTGCCCCTGGACGGGGAGGACGGGCAGGTTGGGGTACTGGGATGGCTATGGGGGGGCTTGTGGGGAGGGGAAGGTGCCCAAAACACCCTGGCCCAGGCGTGGGTGTTGGACTGCGGGTGGAGGGAGTCCCAAATGTCCCCCCCCCAGCCCCACTCACCCACCAGGATGCCGCTGACCACCTGATGGGGGAAGTGGGCCAGGACGAAGACCCGCGAGAGCCCCAGGGCCAGCAGGAGCAGGGCGTAGGTGCCGAAGGGGCTCAGCTTCACCACCAGGCTGGAAGGCAAGGAGGGTCAGGAGTGGGGAGGCAGCCATCGGGTCCGGCTCAGAGCTCCCGAGCATGTTGTGCCAGGCAGGGCAGGTTTGGCAGGAGGAATGAGTAAAGTACAGGTGAGGAAGGCAAAAAAAAAAAAAGCAGCTCGGTGGGGCAGGGGGCACTTTGTGGGGGTCTCCAGGGCTTCGCAGCCTGTTCCTGCAGCAGCCAGAGCTGCCAGGGTAGAGCTGTGCTCCGCAGGAGCTGCCCCGTTGGAAGGGGAAGGCTGGGGAAACGTCCCACGTCACACTTCCCTCTTCCAAAAGCTGCTCTGGACATTTCCAAGCGCTTGCTTCCCCATCCCGGGACTCACCTCCTGGAGCGTTTGGATGCCAGCGCTGTCAGAGCGGTGACGAGCGGCCAGAGGGCTGCCCCCGTGATCATGCAGTGGCCAGAGGGGCTCCCTGCGAAGGGGAAGCACAGGACGCTCGACACGGTGGGTCGGGGGGGGGAGGAACGTGTCCCAGCGGGGCGAGCGCCCGAGGTCACCCAGGAGGGTTGGGGACGCGGCTGCTGAGCCTAACGCTCGGCCCTGCCTGCGCCCCGGGCTCCCTCCTGGCCGACAGCCATGGCTGGCGCAGGGAGCTCGGCTCGAGGATGAGGATGGAGCAAGCCGGTGTCCATGGATGATGGTCGCCTGCCCAAAAAAAGAGGCAGGGGCGTGGGCTCTGTGGGCAGGGGAGGCCAGGCGGAAAGGACGAGCGAGGTGCCCTGGTCCCTGCTGCCGGCAGACTCTCCCGTGGGTTTCCTGGCCCCGGAGCCGCCTGTGCCGCACGCGCCGTGCCAGCAGCCGTGGCGCCCGGCCCGCTCCCCGCTGCTCGCTCGTTTGCTCTGCCGTGAGGCGCTGGCTGACGAACGGCTTTCCCGCTCGGCGCATCCTGCCAGCCCGGCGGCACCCTCCAGCCGCAGTGTTCCCGTCTGGACGGGGCCTCCCAGCTCCTGCAGCCCTTCCCTACGGATCCTGGGGCCTGCCGGAGACACGAGGAAAAGCTTTCACCCGTTACTCACCCGGTCCTGTTTCACAGGAGACGGGGAACTGGTGCAGCACGACCGGCTCCTTGCTGGCGAACCCCGACTCGTGGATCCACCAGAACGGGCGCTCCCCGAATAAGAACCTGGTGGGGAGAGAAACCACGGAGCAGTGAACGGCCGAATACAGCCCAACGCCTTCGCTGCCCATCCCTGTGGATCCGAGAGCTGAAGCCGGCAGCGGGAGGGCAGGATCCCTGCCGGTTCTTACAGCTCCCGGGCTTTTTTCTGCTGTGAATGCCTGGCAGATGCGTTACTGTGGCTCAGGTAACCTGCAGAAACCCTGCACGTTGTCAGCGTGGCGCAGGCAAGGAGCAGCACGCGTCTCTGCCCGCCGAGCGGAGCCCACGGTTGTGTTTCCGCTGCTGTGAACGTGCCACTGCTCAGGTCTCGGGGTGTCACCAGGGGTGAGAGGGACCCTGTGACTCCCGGCTCTCTCCTCACCATTTGAGGACCACGTTGAGCCACTCTGACACCAGGCCGATCCACAGCACCGACACCCCCACCTTGCGGTCGAGAAAATAGGCGAGAGGGAAACAGACGGTGAAAACGCATTTGGGATCGGCCAGGGAGGTCAGAGAGATCCAGAACTTTTCCAGCCAGGGTGGCCCAGACTGCAGCACCTCTGCGAAGCGGATGCCGGTGATGTGCAGGGCATCCATCGCGCCGGGCTGGAGGGAGAGAGGGAGCGTTAGAGCTCAGGCCTTGGCACAGAGTCTGCTTGACAGGCGGAGACCTTGGGAAGGGGGTGGGAGGTGGCTCCCGGGGGCGGGTGTCACGACGTGGCTGGCTCCCGCGCTTGGCGTGACCCTAAGGGACGCCTTGGCGCGTGACGCCAGCCCTGGCACGGCTTCAGGGAGCTGTTTGCCACCTGAAGTTTGCCCGCGAAGGATTCTCAACCTTCACATCCCGCCCGCGGCTCGGCAGCTCCGACTGCAGATAGCCGCGGCGGGGATGGTGGTGCCGGGGCTGTCTGCTGAGGGCCAGCACCGGGCAGGGCCCCGACCGATGGGTGCTCTGGGCTGACCCAGCGCGGGCACATCCTTGGGGGCCTTCAGTGTGGGGTTCACCGGAGCAGCCAGGCTGCCCTGAAGAGCCCCGGCCTCCCTGGGGCTCCCTGGGGATGGCACAGGGCCTCCATGGAGCAGGCCTGGAGCAGGCCTGGGGTCTCCCTGGGGTCTCCCTGGAGCAGGCCCGGGGTCTCCCTGGGGTCTCCCTGGGGCGGGCCTGGGGTCTCCCTGGGGTCTCCCTGGAGCAGGCCCGGGGTCTCTCTGGGGTCTCCCAGGGGTCTCCCTGGAGCAGGCCCGGGGCTTCCCTAGGCCAGGCCTGAGGCCTCCCTGAAGCCACCCGGGGCTGCTGGGGCGACCTGGCCCTCCCGGGGGTACCTGGTGGTGCTCCCCCAGCTACGATAGGGCCGGGGGGGTGCCGGAGGGGGGGGATGTCTGTCCCTAGGCCCCCCCCCGCCACCCGCTCCCATCGCCCCCCCCCCCAGCTCTCACCCGGCCTCTTCCGCCTACACTCCCCAGCAGCCCCCGCGGCACCGGCTACGGAGCGACGCGAGGGACAACCCGCGAGAGACTCCACCGCGGCTTCCCTCCCCTCCCCGGACCAAGGTCACCCCGCCCCTCGTCGCGCGCGGTGACGTTGCGCGGCGGCCCCGCCCCCCCCGCCTCTCCCCCCCTCCCCCCCCCCCCGCCGCGCCTGGCCGAGGCGAGCCGCGGCGGCCGCTGCGGGCTGAGAGAAGATGGCGGCGCCGGGCGAGTACTTCAGCGTGGGCAGCCAGGTGTCGTGCCGCACCTGCCAGGAGCAGCGCCTGCAGGGCGAGGTCGTCGCCTTCGACTACCCCAGCAAGATGCTGGCGCTCAGTATCCCTTCGGCAATGCTTCACCGGGCCCGCTGCGGCCCGGGAATGGGCCGCTTGGGCCTCTGCCGCCCGCCCGGCGGGGAGCGCGGCGGGGGGGTCTCTGAGGGGAGCGGGGAGGGGGGGGGGGGGTAAGGAGAGGCTTTAGGGGGGGGGGTTGTGGGGGGGATGTGGGGAGACTGAGTCCCCGGTTCTGGAGGGGAGGTTCTTGGGGGGAGCGGGGAGCCCGGTAGGGAGGTTTGGGGGGGAGTGAGGAGGCCTGTGGTGGGGTTAATGGGGGAGATCTGGGGTGCGTTATAGGGCGGTTTGGGGAGGGAAAGAGGAGCGCGGTGGTGGGGTTTGGGGGGGTGAGTGGGGCGCCCGATAGGGAGGTTTTGGAGGGGAGTGGGGAGCCCTGTATTGGGGTTAATGGAGGGGAGTGGGGTGCCCTTTAGAGAGGTTTTGGGGGGAGCGGGACACCCCGCAGGGTGGTTTTTGGGGGAATGAGGAGCCGTTTAGTGGGGTTATTGGGAGGGGAGTGGGGTGCCCTATAGGAAGGTTTTGGGGGGGAGTGGGGTGCCCTGTAGTGGGGTTAATAGGGGGGAGTGGGGAGCCCTATAGTGGGGTTATTGGGGAGGAGTGGGGCACCCTATGGGGTGGTTTTGGCGGGAGTGGGGAGACCCTTAGTGGGTTATGGGGGGGAATTAACCCCTTGTAGTGGGGTTAATGGGAGTGTGGGGAGCCCTGTAGTGGAGTTATTGGGGGGGAGCAGGGTACGCTATAGGGAGGTTTTGGGGGGAGTAAGGAGCCCTTTAGTGGCTATGAGGGGGAGGCCTTGTAGTGGGGTTAATGGGGGGGAGTGGGGCACCCTATAGGGAGGTTTGGGGGTGAGTGGGGTGCCCTATAGGAAGGTTTTGGGAGGAGTGAGGAGCCCTATAGTGGGGTTATTGGGGAGCTGGGGAGCCCTACAGTGGGATTATTGGGGGTGGGTGTCATATAGGAGGGTTCTGGGGGGAGACCTATAGGGAGTTGGGGGGGTGAGTAGTTCAACAGAGGCCTGGGAATGGGGGTCTCCTGCAGGGCTGTGGGGTTTTTAGGGGAGGCCTTGGAGGGGTGGTGAGGCCTTTGGGGGGGGGGGGCAGGGGCACCCTGCAGGGCTCAGGGAGGATGGGGGAGTCCTGGGAGGGGGGAGTGCGCTTGGTGGGGGGGGGATCTTGAGGGCAAGAGGAGCCCGGGGGGGGGTGTCCTGGGAGGAGGATGGGTACCTCTTTGGGGGTGCAGAGGGAGGCCTTGGAGGCATGATGAGGTCTGGGGGGATGGGATCCCCTAGGAAGTATTAGTGTGATGGGGGTCAGGAGACCCCTGTGGGGTTTGGGGTGGGGGGGGAGGGAGCCCTCAATGGGCCTGTGGGGATTTAAGGGGAGACAACAGAGGCAAGGCAAGGTCCTCTGAGGGTAGGGGGGGGGGTGTCTGTGGGGTTTAGGAGAGATTTGAGGGGGCCCCTGTGAGAGGAACCCTATGGGGCAGGCCTGGGGGGTGAGGAGGGCTGGTGGCTGTGCCAGGAGAAGTGCCTTGTGGCTGGGGGAGCGAAGGGGATGGGGGGGTCTGGGGCTGCCCCCAGCCTCCTGTGGAGGAGAGGCAGGAAGGCAGTGCTCAGGGTGGTTTAAAATACAAATATATACGCGTGTGAAAACAAGGATGTGCTTTTCTTTTTAACCTGTAAAGCAAAGGGCTGTTAGAGAGCAGCAGAGAGTTCAGGAAGGTGGATGCTCAGCCCAGGGACTGGTGTCGGAATGGGGCTGGAATGGTGCTCGAGGTCCCAGGGGTGGGTTCTGGAGGGAATGAGCGTGCGATGGAGGAGCTGGGAGAGGGGTTCGTGTTTGGAGGCTGGAGCTGTGATAGGAAAAGCCCTGCTGGGTGCCTGGGCGTGATGTAGTTCTGGAGGGGGACTGGGGACCTGTCCTGGGCTGAGCTCCTGTTTGTACTGGAGTGATTCAGGTGGGGGAAGCTCCCCAGCCCCGAGTGGAGGCTGCGGGAAAGTCTTTAATCGATGTCCAACAGGTTGGCTTAGTGTGTCGCGCTGCCGGTCTGCTCTGGAGAGGGCTGAGAGCTCCCGTTCTGGCTTTGCCCTAAGTCTGGCTCTTCCTCCCAAAGCTGGGATGCTCCATCTCATTCCCCCAAAGGAAGAGACCGGAGTTCCCTGGGCATCCCTCGTTTTCTTTCCTTTATTGAAAGGCGTTTGCTAGGGAGGGCTTCACCTGCACAGGGGGGCCCAGAGGAGAGGAAGAGTGACCTCTGCCAGCATCTCTTCCGAGGAGGAGACGGCGTCGGCATGGAAGAGGCTCTCCGTGCCGTGCTCTCCGCTCCTTCCAGCAGCTGAGGGAGCGGAGGGCTAACGACGCAGCCTCCTGGGGAACAGATTGCGCAGGAATTAATGTCAGCTCTGGAAGGTTTTTGTTTTTTTTTTTTTTTTCTGGGGGTGGTGCACTGTTGTCTCATTTACACTTTCCAGTCGTGCTGCGATACCAACCACAACAAACCTCGCTGCGTTCGAGGTGTGTGAGGACGAGGAGGCCTTTCCCGGGGAGCCGCCGAGTAGCTCCTCTTCCATCCGCGCTAGGAACTGCTCCTGCGGAGGCTCTGGCTTAGCCGCTGCCTGCAAGAGGAAATAGTTATGGTATAAAAGGTGCAAATTTGAGGCGCGGTGGTTGTTCTGGTTCACTTCCCCGTGCAGGCCAGCGTTCGTTGGCTGGTGCTTGTGGCGAGCAGGGAGGTGGGCAGCGGCACCTCTGCACCTCTCCGGTTAGTCGGGACTAAATTGCTTTTTCGGAGGAGACCACGCAGCATCCCAGGCTGTGTGCGTTCTGGGTACAGCAGTTACTGGCTGGAAAACTTGTGCTATAGTCAGGAAAACTGAATCGGCATCAAATAGGTCCAAGAAGAGATGGTTGGGGTCTCAGGATGACCCTGTGCTTGGCTGAGGAGGGACAGGAGTGGTGGAGGAACTCACTGAAAACCAAATGTTCTCCTGGTTTGCTCCTGGATGGCTCTGTGCATCAGACCTGTAAATGTCTCCGTCTGGATTTGTTTTCCTTAATGTTTTTTCCCCTCCAGAATGCCCCTCTTCCAGTGGAAAGCCTAATCACGCAGATATCCTGCTTGTAAACTTACAGTATGTTTCAGAAGTGGAAATAATTAATGACCGCACGGAAACGCCTCCTCCTTTAGCTTCACTCAATGTTAGCAAGGTAAGAACCTGCCCTCGTGGGGCGTTTGCTCCTGGGAGGGAGGGATTCGCGTGGGGAAGTTAATGCCCTTCCTCCTGTTGAGGACGAGGTAGCTTTTCAACTTTAAATCACCCGCTCCAATCACAACTTGCCGCGGTTCTGTTAAGGGTTTAGACGACGATCTCTGGGGTGCGTTGAGTCTCCATGACCTGCTGCTGGGGTTTCTGTAGCAAGGCCGCAGCCCACTGACCCTCTCTGCTTTGGGATTGCTCAGCTGAGGTCCTGGGCGAGGGAGAGGGAATCCCAGCTTCGTTTCATCCAAGAGACGGTCCTCGTGAGTCTGAACGCGGGGCTGGGTGCCGTGCTCGGCTGGGGAGCTGATCCTCTTGCTGCCCTTGGCTCCCCTGGGTGCCTGCGCACCCTTTGGTCTGTATTTACGCCGTATTTGCTCCAGCGTTGGCTGGAGTTTTCAGCGTGGTCCTGCCGTGTAGAATTAAGCGCCTCGGTCATGCTCTGTCCTCCCATTAAAGCACTGGGAGCTCGGGGAACGGCTCTGCCCTGCGCCGAGCCCCGTGCCCTCTTCGGAGGCCGCTCCACTGCGCGCTGGCCTCCTGCGGCAGGAGTAAATGTGGATTTCTGTTGCTGCGAGTTGCTGCCTTAAATGCTGACCGAGAATTTCGGTGTCAGGACCTTTGGGGTGTTTTTAGTAACGTTGAGGCTGCAAAGCACCTTTTCACTCAGGAAAAGTCCAGTAGTCTTGATCCTCCTGGCTCTGTGGCAGCCCCGGTGCCTCTGGTAGAGGGACAGGGTGCTTCGCTGGCCGGAGAGAAGGGAGGATGGAGCCTTTCGTAAACGTGCAACAGGTTCTTTCCCTGATAGCAAATGACTTGAATGCTCAAATCGAAACCTTCCGGAGAAGATGGGCATGGCTGAAGCTGGTACTCTGCTTACCCGAGCCTGTTCCGCTCCTCCTGGCTGCTCTCTCTTCCAAGATCCTGGGTTAAGAACGCACTAGAGCACCCTTTGTGCTCTCGTGGATGATGCTAGACGAGGTTTGTGCTTCGGTGGGTGCCCTCTCTGCCTGCAGCCCCCTCTCCGCACGGATGTTGGGGGAATGATTTGGGGTGAAGCCGAACGGCGGGGGAGTGGACGGGAGCAGTGAAGCACGCGTGCAGTTAGTTGAATTTTGAGGAACCGCTTTTCATACGTCCTTCTGGCAGGGGATCGCTTCTGATTCCCAGTGATGGTGTCGAAAAAAGGGAAGGTGAACCCGAGCCCTCGATGCTGCTGTGAAGGGGCTGGAGGCAGCCGGGTGCGGGGTCTGGCTGTGGAGCTGTTCGGTTGTCACCTCCTTGTCCCACAGGGAAATCTCCTCTCCTGGCAGGCTCTGCCTGCAGGTCGGTGTCGCGTTGGGTGGCACCAGCTGGGCGTCCGTAGCCCCCGTGGGTTCCTTCTCGGTGGATTAGCGCGTTGGTGGAGGTCTCAAATGACACAACTGCCGTAAAGATGCGACTGTTTTGTTGTAATTGCATCGAGTGACATCGCTGGGAGCGCAGCCGGGAGGTCGATGGGCCTGCTGAGGGGAAACCGCCCCACGTGACTTCAAATACTCGCTTCAGTCTTTCCAGCATCAAAATAATTGCTGTGGACTTTGGTGCGGGGGGCGGAAAAAAGAATCAAGCCATACCTTCAGTGGATGGAAGTCAGTGTGCAGCCACCAGTGTGTCCGTGTCCTCATCTCCAGTGACAGGAGGGTTTTTCAGTGTTGCTCTGACCCACGTCTCCTCTTCCCTGGATGCGCAGGCAAGCTGGGATCTGATGGTGCTGCAGGACTGCAATATAGACGAGCTGATACTGGCCATACTGGGAGAAGGAGCTGTTGGCACATGGGAATCTTGCAGTGCTCCGGGGCAAGCCCTTGCTGCTCTGGAAGGCCCTGGAGAGCAAGCAGAGCCCCCAGGAGATGCTCAGCCCTGCCTGGTCCTCAGCGGAGAGAAAATGTTGGGACCAGAAGACTTGCTGGGCTTGGAAGGCAGCAGGATCCGGCTGTGGGGGGGCCCAGTCTGGCAGGGTGCAGGCTGGCTGCGGTGGAAGGTACGGGCAGGAGAAGAGCGGATTGTCGGCTGCAGGTAGCTCCCTGGGGGAGCCTTCAGGAGGGATGCAGGATGAGAATTGGGGGGAAATGCTTTTGAACCAGGGCACGGGAAGGGGGGAGATGTGTGGCTCGGCTCCGGCAGCGTGGAGTGGCTGGAGGAGCAGGCGAGGGGCCGGCGAGGAGATAACGCCGGTGCGACGGCGGGCTGGCAGCGGTTCAGTCCAGCTACGGCTGAGCTCGAAGCCTCCTGCTGCCGGCGATGGGTGCGCAGGGGAGATGTCACTGAAGAGGCTGGGGCCCGTGCTGGTACCTCTGGGGACACCAGCGTGCCCCATGGGGCTGGCACCCACCGGGGGACCTCAGCATGGCATAGAGCCATCGGTAACCATGCCGGGGAGAGGTCAGCTGGTTTTAGAGGGATCCCCTTGACTTGCCGCCTGGAGTACGCCGCGCTTGATTCTTCTCACCAGGCTGCCGGCACCCGAGTGGGATGGGGGGCCATCCCAGCGGCGGGGGGCTGCGGTGGCCCTCGCCGGCCCTTCTTGCCGCGCGTCGCGTTTTCCATCATTCATACGGACGTGAATAGGGAAGTGACTCATTCATTCATGCCGCCGTCGCACAAGGTGCGTATGCGAGTCTTCAATAGCCCTGGCGCCTTCGGGTGCTCGCTGGAGGGGGGCGTGAAGCCGCGCGGCGGGGGGCTGCGCTGGGAACAAGGAGGCTGTTCTGAATGCTTGGATCGGGGAGGCTGGAGGCTCGGCGTGTCCGATTCGTTTCTTGTCCGGGGATAGCGGCAATGAATAGGGAGAGCACATCCTATTGCAGGGGAAAGACAAGAGCGAAGGGACCCTGGATCTTGGCGCTCGGTTAATTAACCAACGTTGCAAGCGAGTCAGCTCTAGGTGAGGGCTGAGGGATTCCAGCTAGAAGCAGGAGGATGAGGTTGGGCTTTGCTGGGTGCTGTTAATCCTGGGGTCTAGGAGCACCCAATGAACATTGGGATGCTGCCCGTGGTGGCAGCATGCGAGGGGCTGCTCTTCATCCGCATCTCTCCAGGGTTTCCTGGCTCCTTGCGGTGACCTGTTGTCCCCTGCCTCCTCGCAGGGCTGTCCCCAAAGCTTTGGTGCTGGAGCCGGTTGGGAACCAGGCACGGTTGAGCACCAGGCACGCCGGCCTTGGGGAGCAGCCGGGCTCAGGCGAAGTGTCGGTGTGGTCCCAGAGAAGGCTGGTGGTCGCGTGCGTGACTTGGATGCAGAAAAGTTACTGGGGAACTTTGTGCCCAGTCTTACAAACCAGTTTGGAAGCCGGACTGGTGGTCTTGGAGAGAGCAATTCTTAACATGGAGTGGGACGGGTGGCTTCAGAGTGAGCTTGTGCCGGGGCTGAGAAAAGATCCCTATTTCTCCCATCCCCCTGTTAAGGCTTCCCTTGCTCACCAAGGGGCTGAGGAGCACGCGGTGAGCAACCGGACGCTGCTGCGGCGAGCCCAGCTCACCTGGGCACGCAGGGCAGATGCAACGGGCCGTGTCTGCCCGGTGGCTGCCGTTTCAGGAGACGGGCTGGCTGCGAGGGGAAAACCAGTCCCTTATTGGTGTTATTTGCTACAAAAAATGCCCCCACTCGGGCTTTTCCTACCCAGAGAAGGCTTTAGGAGGGGTGAAGCCATCCTCACGCAGCACGGGGAGAGCCGGTCTGCCTTGGGGGAGCACTTGCAGGCGCGAGGCCGTTCCGGGGAGGAGGAAGAGGAGGGCCGGCGTGGGCGGCAACGCTAATGTGGCTCTTCCACTGCGGCAGCTCCAGCCGAGGAAAGGCGGCTGGTCCAGCGTCGCCTGCCCGTCTCCTGCCTCCAGGCAGCTGCAGCTCCTTCTCCTCCCACGGCCGTGGGATTTAACGCGGGGGACGCCAGGGTTGGGGTTTCCCCTCTCTACTCCGGCACCCCACCAGCGTAATCACACTTCCCCGCACACGGGCGTTGTGAGCTGCCGGGAGCTGACTCCCAAATAACCAATCCTGCTTTTTTTTTTTTGGAACAGAATAACTGCTTCAGGATAAAGTTGCTCATACTCCTGCGTGGTCTGAAAGCATTTACACCCAACGAGCCCCAACGTAATGGTTATTCTGGGCTTGTCTTTCCCATCTGCATCCCCTGAGTAAACAGCAAACAGCGGAAGGTGGTTTGGGCCTAAAATGCAGGAATTAATTTGGAAAAGGCAGAGGGGAAGGTGATGCTTGTGCATCTGGCCCCTGGCAGCTGATTTCCTCCCTGTGCCCGAACAGGGCGATGCGAAAAGACGGCACCCACATCCCCGAAATATTGGGGGGGACGCAGGCAGTGGCGACAGTGACTCAAAAAGGAATTAAGCCATGGCCTGAAATCCGTGTGGTGCTGCGGGATGTGCTGAAAAAGGTGTGGTGGTAGGGTGGAAATAGCACGCTCGTCGTTACCCTGATTTAATTGGCGATCCGGACAGTGAGCGGCAGAGCTGTGTCTGCGGGAGGGGGGGACCTGCGTCCCCTTGGAGCCGTTGTGGCCGCTCGGGCGATGCTCAGCCGAGCTCCCTCTCCCTTTGTCTCCCCTCCAGCTCGCCAACAAAGCGCGGACGGAGAAGGAAGAGAAGATGAGCCAGGCGTATGCAATTAGTGCTGGTGTCTCTCTGGAGGGGCAGCAGCTCTTCCAGACTATACATAAGACGTAAGTCCCCTCGTCGGTGCCACCGGTGCCTCCCGCGCTCTGCCTCGGCCCCCAATGCCTGGCTGGGAGTCGCTCGTGTCCCTTGCGTAGGTCGGTAGAAGGAGCCGGGGGTGGGTTTGCATTGCCTGGTCCCTTGGGCTCGCCACGAAACGCTGCCAACGTGCCCTGGGACGCGCTGGCCGGAGCCACGCGGTCCTTGGGGGCAGGTGATGGCTCCCTGCCTGCTCCTTGCCCCTTCCTGGCACACGCTGGCCACATGCCTCTCCCCGCGGGCTTGCACCCCTCTTTGGTTGGCTACCTAGGAGGTACCGGGTGGCTTCTGCACCCATGTCACCTCCTCGGTGAGGCGCGGGTCTGAGGTGGGCAGCGGGTGGTGGCTTTCAGAGGGGCTGGGGGATGCGGGAGCACAGCCTAGAGCCCCGGGCAGTCGCGTTCACTGATCCTTTTTCCCCCCTCCCTGCAGCATTAAAGACTGTAAATGGCAGGAGAAGAACATAGTTGTGATGGAAGAAGTCGTTATCGCCCCTCCCTACCAAGTGGAAAACTGTAAAGGCAAAGAGGGAAGCGCGCTGAGTCACGTACGCAAAATAGTGAGTATGGGCAGGGTGGGTCTGGTGGCACTGGGGATGCCGGGAGGGTGTCACATCCCCGGGGACACCCGTGGTCCCTCCGTGGGTGGGCTCGCCCGCCTGCCGCGGGTCCCCTGCCCGCCTGCCAGGGGTCCCCTGCCCGCCCTGGGGGTCCCCTGCCCACCCTGGGGGTCCCCTGCCCGCCCCGGGGGTCCCCCCGCCCACCCTGCCTTCACTAAACCCCTCTTTCTCTCCATCCCACCCTCCCCGCTGACAGGTGGAGAAACATTTTCGAGACGTGGAAAGCCAAAAGGTAATGCAGCGTTCACAAGCACAGCAGACACAGAAGGAGACCTCCCTCTCGTCCTGAGGCCCACCTCCCGGCGCCGGGGGCTCCCCCGCCGCCCCGCCACCGAGTCACCGGAGGCGGGAGGGCGGCGGCGGGGGGCTCAACTTTTATTTCCTTTTTCGAGCTCGTTAATGGGGAGCTCAACCGATTCCAAACCTTAGACTTTAAAACAAACGAGAAAAGAGAATAATTTAAAAGCTCATGCATTACTTGACTAACAGACTTTCTTTTGTCCGCCATGTTTTCTTTCCTACCAGCCAGTCAGACTTTGTTAGTTTTATTTTTTGACCTTTCTTTTCCTTTTTCCTCCCCCCTCCCCTTGCTGCCAAACCCCCCCCCCTTTACTTTTCTAAAGGGGGTCTGTCGCCCTGTCCCCCCCCCGCTGCCTGGCCCACAGGAGGATCTCCCCCCTGCCCGTTCCCCTCCCCGCGAACCCCTCCAAAAATAAAAGTAACGAGCTGACTGCGGTGGCCGAACCGGGACCCTTGTGACCAGCGCGGTCTCGTTTTAATTTTGTTTGCACAGGGCAAGGCTTGAATTAGTCTTATTTTTCTTATCTTTAAATATATATATGAATATATATTAAAATGTTCTTTAAATATTTTCTGCTTCTAGCAGTTCTCTCGACCAGGATCGTGGCAAAAAACACCCCCCACCCACCCCCTGTCACTCCCCCACCCCACCCTCCCACCCCGCTGGCCCCAGGGGGTTTGGGTGCAGGGTGAGGGGGGGCTGCGGCCCCTCCCTGCCCCGCCGCCCCCCACCCGGCACCAGGCCAGGGCCTGGGTTGGGGTTTTTTTCCCCCCCTTTTCCTTTTTTTTTTTTTAATTTTTTTCTTTTTTGCCCCTTTTTTGCTTTTTTTTTCTTTTTTTCGGTTTTTATTTTCCTTTTTTTTTTTTTTGCCATGATCCTCCCCCTCCCCTTTTTTGTTTTGTTTTGTTTTTTTTTTTTAAATAAATGGATCAAAATCAAACAATTCAAGCCCTGCCTTTAGAAGAGTTAAAAATTAAAAAAAAAAAAAACTTAAAAAAAAAAAAAAGGAAAATTTTTTAGTATTGTTTAGCAAAAACAATAAAACCCGAAATTTTTTTAACCATCACCCGTGTCTGGCGCTCTGGGGGCGGGGCCTGCGGGGAGGGGGCGGGGGCTTCCTTAGTGGGGCGGGGCCAGGCTTGCGGGGCGGGGCCTCCTGTGGTGAGTATAGGGGCGGGATTTCATGCGGGGCGGGGCCTCCCGTGGTGGGCGGGGTTTACGGGGCGGGGCTTCCGGGGCCGGGCGGGACTTCCGGCGGGGCGGGCCTGGCGGCGATGGCGGCGGGCCGCGGGTGGCGGAGGCGGGCGCTGCGGCTGCTGACGGCGGGCGGCGGCGTCCTGCTGACCCGCTTCCCCTTCTGGCACTGCTTCAGCGGGCTGCTGCTCTGCGCTGAGCGCGCCGACGGGCGGCGGTGCGGGACGGGGGGGTCGGGGGAGGCCCGAGGCGGGTGTGGGCCTGGGGTCGGTGTGGGCCTGGGGGAGGCCCCGAGGGCCCGGGGCTGGTGGGGGCCTGGTGTCGGTGTGGGCCTGCGGAAGGCCCCGGGTGCCTGGGACTGGTGAGGACCTGGGGTCGGTGTGGGACTGGGGAGGGCCCCGGGGGCCTGGTGTCGGTGTGGGGCTGGGGAGGGCCCTGGGGGCCTGGGGCTGGTGGAGGCCTGGGGTCGGTGTGGGGCTGGGGCTGGTGGGGGCCTCTGGTCGGTGTAGGCCCGGGGGCCTGGGGCTGGTGGGGGCCTGGGGTCGGTGTGGGGCTGGGGAGGGCCCCGGGGGCCTGGGGCTGGTGGGGGGCCTGCAGTTGGTGTGGGCCTGGGGCTGGTGGGGGCCTGGGGGAGGCCTCAGGGGCCTGAGGTCGGTGTGGGCCTGGGGTAGGCCCTGGGGGCCTGGGCTGGTGGGGGCCTGGAGCAGGTTTGGGGCTGTGAGGGCCTGGGGCAGGTGTGGGGCTCCTGGGGTAAGTGTGGGGCCTGGGCTGGGTGTGGGGCTGGGGGAAGGGGCGCGTGGGGGCTGGGGGGGGGCAGAGGGGCAGTTGAGGGGGGGCTGGGGCAATTAGAAGATGGACGGGGGGGGCATAGAGGGCTGGGTTAGGGGGTGAGGGAGGATCTGGGGGTGAGTGGGGGTCCTGGGGGGAGCAGCGTGGGGAGAGCGGGGCCAGGGGTGGTTGTGAGGAGTTGGGGGTCAGGGGCTGGAGCTGCCGTGCCCCCCAGGAAGCCGGACATCCCCGTCCCCTACCTGTACGTGGACATGGGGGTGGCCGTGCTCTGCGCCAGCTTCATGTCCTTCGGGGTGAAGCGCCGCTGGTTCGCCCTGGGGGCCGCCCTGCAGCTAGCCGTGGCCACCTACGCCGCCCACGTTGGTGGCCACGTCCACTACGGCGACTGGCTGAAGGTGAGACACCCCCCCCACCCCCCGTGACACCCCTCCCCAACCCACCCCGGCTTCGGGGTGCCCGGGGGGGGTGACGGTGACCCCGGCGCAGGTGCGGATGTACTCCCGGACCATCGCCATCATCGGTGGCTTCCTCATCCTGGCCAGCGGCGCGGGCGAGCTCTACCGCCAGAAACCGCGCAGCCGCTCCCTGCAGTCCACGGGGCAGGTCTTCCTCGGCATCTACCTCATCTGCCAGGTACCGCGGGGGGGTCACGAGACACCGAGAGCTGGGGAAGGGGGGGGTCCGCCATCCTGGGGAGGCAGGGGGGGGACAGCCACCTTCTGCCCCCCACCCCTGCTGCAGGCAGGATTCGCTTCTCCAAAGGGGAGAAGCCTCGGGTGAGCACCGCCAGTGGTACCAGTGCCACCAGTGGCACCGTTGTCACCACACTCCAGCCCCCCCGCATCGTGTGTGTGTCCCCCCCCCCAGGCCTACTCCCTGCAGCACAGCAAGGAGGACCGCCTGGCTTACCTGAACCACCTCCTGGGGGGTGAGCTCGCCCTCCAGCTCCTCTTCATCCTCTACGGCCTCCTGGCCCTCGCCTTCCTCTCCGGGTACTACGTGCGGGTGGCGGCGCAGGTGCTGGCGGTGCTCCTGCCCCTCGCCATCCTCCTCATCGACGGCAACATCGGCTACTGGCACGACTCGCGCCGGGTCGAGTTTTGGAATCAGATGAAACTCATCGGGCAAAATGTTGGCATTTTTGGAGCCGTCGTCATTTTGGCCACTGATGGCTGAGCGGGGTGGCCAGGACTGGCGGGGGGGGGGGGGAGCAGCACCAGGGGTGGGGATGGACTTTTGTTTTTTTAAAGAATCTCAGTTATTTATTCTTTTTTTTTTTTTTTTTTAATTTGTAAATATTTGATAATTTTGCTGGAGGATGGGGCAGACGCTGCCCTAGGGGGATGGGGGGGGGAGCCGGGGGGTGGGGGGCTCCTGGCTGTGGGGTGCTGGCCACTGTGTGGCCAGGTCCCCTCCCCACCGAGGTGTGTGTGTCCCCCCCCACTCCGGGTGTGTTTTTACTGATGAAACGAGAAATCTTTTACCTCGTCCCCGGGCTGTCTCGGCTGTTGTGTGCCAGCGGGATCGGGCCCTGCCGCTTTGGGGGGCTTGTTGGGGGGTGGGAGCCCCTTCGGGGGGGCTTGGAGGGGGAGCTGCTTTGGGGGGTTTGGGGGGAGCTGGCATGCAGCGGGGCGTGGGCAATACTGGGTGTTCCCTTCCCTTCGGTGGGGAAACTGAGGCAGGAGGGAGAGCGGGGTCCTGGGCTGGGTTTTGCTGCCGGTGCCTGCCCGTCCCTGGGGTCGCGCGCTGCCGCAGCCTGATGTGGGGGGCGGGGGGGGCTCGGCTGGTGATTTATGGCGGGAGGACGGCGTGGCGTCGGGGGGGGGGTGTCACGGTGGGACACGGCGAGGGGCTGGCACACCCCCAGGTTGTCCCCGCAGGCCGTATCCTCGCTGTCCCCATCCTGCCCCCCCCAGCTATGTCCCCCCCCTCCCCGGGCTGGGCAGGCGTGTGTGTGTGTGTCCCCCCCCCCAGGTTGGGCTGTGGAAAAGCAAACAGGGGCTGATAAGGGCCTTCCTCCCGGGGGGGGCCCACGCGGCCCCTAATGTGCCTCCGGCGGAACCGGGGGGCCATAAAGCGCGGGGAAGCGGCAGGGCCCTGTTTGCTCTCCCTGCGCCTTTCCGTCCCACACCCCCGGCTGGGTGGGAGGGGGGGGCCGCGGGGGCTCCTCACCCTCCTGGGGACCCCCCCCACCCCGGGGGGCTGCTTGGGCTCCAGCGATGTACCTTCAGCCCCAGACCCTCCTCGTCCTCCCTGCTCGTGGGAGGGATGGGGGGCACACAGTGGCCCCCGTCCCCCGGGGCCACCCCTCGCCCTGTGTGTGTGTGTGTGGGGGGGGGGGGGTTCAGCCGGGCCCCCCACCTCGGCGCCGGGGGGGTTCCCCCGCTGGCAGAGCCATCCTGTGACCTTTGGAAAATTGCTGTTTGCTTCACCCCGGGGAAATGGTGCAGAAAACCTTCGCCTCCCTTCTGTGTCCCCCCCACCCCCGACAGCGGGGTCTGCTCTGTGCCGGGGGGGGGCGGCCCGGGGCCTGCCCGGACCCCGATTCTCCCTCCCGGCCTCGGCTCGGGGACATTTGTGACGATGCGGTGACATTGCCGCTGTCTTCTGGGGTTTAGTCCCAGTCCACAGCGGTGGGACCGGGGGGGTTGGTGTCCCCTGGCCACCACCCTGTGCCCCCCACCCCTGCGAACCCCATGATGGGGCAGAACCCCCCCCCGTGGGGTGCTCCTCTGCCGGGGAGGGGGCTCAGCCCCCCACCGGGGCCGTGCTGGATTCGGCCTCGCTGCCTCAGTTTCCCCAGGAGCACGTGGCAGAGCGCTGGGGGGGGGCGTCTGCAGCCCCCATCGATCCAATTAGCCCTTCCATCGACCCGCGCCTTCGTCTGCGGGGACGTGAAAGGTGCTGGGCTGGCGGGGGGGCTGTGCGGGGGCTGCTGCCACCCCCCCCCCGGGCTCCCAGCCCCCTCCCAGGCTGGCGTAGGGCCTGGCACCGCATGGCTGGGGCAGCAGGGACCCCCCGGTTGTGTCCCCGCACACCGGTGTGACATTGCGGCCACGCCATGGGGACAAGTCGCCCCCAGGGCTGGGGATAGCCACGGGGCTGGGACCCCCGCGGTGGCACTGCCGTGAGCCGTGGCACTGCCGTGAGCCGTGGCACCGCTCACCGGGTGACGGCCAGGTTGGGAGTGGGGAGCGTGTCCCCTCCAGCCGGCCGGTGTCACACCACAGGGTCCCCGCCGAGTCGTGTCCCCTCCAACCGGCCGGTGGCACCCCACAGGGTCCCCGCCGAGCCGTGTCCCCTCCAGCCGGGCTGGTGGCACCCCACAGGGTCCCCGCCGAGCCGTGTCCCCTCCAGCCGGGCTGGTGGCACCCCGCAGGGTCCCCGCCGAGCCGTGTCCCCTCCAGCCGGGCTGGTGGCACCCCGCAGGGTCCCCGCCGAGCCGTGTCCCCTCCAGCCGGGCTGGTGGCACCCCACAGGGTCCCTGTCGAGCTGTCCCCTCCATCCCCCTGGCTGGAGATGCGGCTGCTTCTGGGTGGGAGCATCCCACAGCTTTTGGGGACCCCCTGCTGCCAGCTTTCCCTGTCCCAGCACCGACACGGTGGCTTTGGTGGCCCCTTCCCGGTGGGGACCCGGAACCCCTGCTCACAGCACGTCCCCGCCAGGCGCCTCCGTGCCTCAGTTTCCCCCCGGAGCGCCGGGCTGGGTGATTGCTCCTTAATGCCAAATCCATAACGAATTAATGTACCCCCCCGGCGCGGGGGGCTCGTGGCGGGGGAGCGGAAAGGGCAGCTCATCTGTCCTGGAGGGCTGTGACAGCGGTCGATGGCGGTGACGGGGGGCTGCAGTGATGGGGGGCTGCGGTGACGGGGGCTGCGGTGACGGGGGGCTGCGGTGACGGGGGCTGCGGTGGCAGCTCCGTGCCCTGCCCTGGCTTCTGGGGAAACTGAGGCAGCTGCGGGCTGTGTCCCTTCCCCTGTGCTGTCCCCTGGGGGTGGCTTGTGCCAGGGCCGTGTCCCTGCTGTGTCCCGTGTGCCCTGCCTGTGTCATGGCTGTGCCATGTGTGTGTCCCTGTGTGCCACTGCCACGTCCTGAGGCTGTCTCAGGGCTGTGTCCGTGTGCCGTGGCTGCCTGTCACATCCGTGTGCCATGTCCGTGTGCCGTGGCTGCATGTCACATCCGTGTGCCATGTCCGTGTGCCGTGGCTGCATGTCACATCCGTGTGCCATGTCCGTGTGCTGTGGCTGCGTGTCACATCCATGTCCGTGTGCCATTGCCGTGTGCCACGTGCCAGGGCTGTGTGCTGTGTCTATGTCCTGTGGCTGCAGGCCGTGTCCCTGTGCCGTGCCCGTGTGCCATGGCTGCGTGTCACATCCGTGTCCCTGTGCTGTGCCCGTGTGCCATGGCTGCGTGTCACATCCGTGTCCCTGTGCCGTGCCCGTGTGCCATGGCTGCGTGTCACATCCGTGTCCCTGTGCCGTGCTCGTGTGCCATGGCTGCGTGTCACATCCGTGTCCCTGTGCCGTGCCCGTGTGCCATGGCTGCGTGTCACATCCGTGTCCCTGTGCCGTGCCCGTGTGCCATGGCTGCGTGTCACATCCGTGTCCCTGTGCCGTGCCCGTGTGCCATGGCTGCGTGTCACATCCGTGTCCCTGTGCCGTGCCCGTGTGCCATGGCTGCGTGTCACATCCGTGTCCCTGTGCCGTGCTCGTGTGCCATGGCTGCGTGTCACATCCGTGTCCCTGTGCCGTGCCCGTGTGCCATGGCTGCGTGTCACATCCGTGTCCCTGTGCCGTGCCCGTGTGCCATGGCTGCGTGTCACATCCGTGTCCCTGTGCCGTGCCCGTGTGCCATGGCTGCGTGTCACATCCGTGTCCCTGTGCCGTGCCCGTGTGGCATTGCCATGTACCACATACCATGTCCGTGTCCCTGTGTCCCACCCATGTCCCCCATGCTCCGTGCGTGCCCTGTGCCTGCACCCCTGTCCCCTCGGTGCACCAGGCTGGGGGGGCTCTGCCGAGGGACGGTGACAAGGTGCTGGCACGTGTCCCCCCGGGGCCGGTGGCGGGGGGGCTGCCGGGGTCCTGCCGTGCCCGTGGGTCGGTCACGGGTGAGGGAGGAGCCAGCAGCCCCCCCGGAGGCTATAAAACCCCGGGCGGGTGGAGGAGCCGCTGTGTCCCCAGCTCGGTGTCCCCGGCACTGTCACCCCGCTGCCAGGCCCTGCCTGTCACCTCCCGCCTCCTCCACCGTGAGTGTGGGGACAGCCCGGGGACGGGGCTGGGGACTTGGGGGGGTCCCATGGGGGTCCCATGGAGGGGAGGTGGCCCTTGGGGAGGCTGGGACCCCTGGGAGGGAGATGTCCCCTTGGGGACATGGGGGGGGTCCCTGGAGGGGAGGTGGCCCTTGGGGTGGACTGGGGTCTCTGGGGGTCCTTTGGGGGTGGGAGATGTCCCGTGGGGAGGCTGGGGGGGGTCTCTGGGGGAAGATGTCCCCGTTGGGAGATGGGGGGGGTCTCTGGGGTCCCTGGGAGAGATGTGGCCCCTTGGGGACTTGCAGGGGGTGTCCCTGGAGGTCCCTGGGAGCGGGGGAGATGGAAGAGGGGGGTCCCTGGTGGGGAGATGGCCCCTTGGGGACATTGAGGGGGCTCTGGAAATCCCTGGGGGTGAGGTGTCCCTTTGGGGAGGTGGGGTGGTCTCTGGGGGGGGAGATGTCCCCGTGGGGACATGAGGGGGGGAGATGTCCCTTGAGGGGGAGCTGGGGTCCCAGGCAGGGGAGGGAGACATCCCCTTGGGTGCCCTGGGGGTGCGATGTCCCCACAGGGGACAGGGTCCTCGGGGGTGACACGGCTCTGTGGGGACGGGGGGCTTTGGTGGGGGGCAGAGCTGCTCCAGGCTGGGACGGGGGTACCCACGGGTGACAGGGGTACCCACGGGTGACGGGGGTGATGCACACACAGCTGAGCCTCCCCTCCCCCGTCCCCATCCCCACGCAGATGGTGACGTCCCCGAGGCCGTGGCGCGTGCTGGCGGCCGTGGCCCTCTGTGCCCTGCTGTGCCTGGGCACGCTGGCGGCCGCCTACCCCCCCAAACCCGAGAGCCCCGGGGACGAGGCGTCCCCCGAGGAGATGGCCAGGTACTTCTCGGCCCTTCGCCATTACATCAACCTGGTGACGCGGCAGAGGTGAGCGCGGGCGGGGGGGTCAACGTGCGCGTGCGAGCCCGGTGACACCCGTGCGAACCCGGTGACATTCGTGCGAGCCCGGTGGCACCCGTGCGAGCCCCTTTGCGTGCTCCTGCCTGCCCTTTTCGCCCGCCCGCCTGCTCTGTCGCATGCAACCCGGCAGCTCCCGTTTGCACGCTCCTGCACGCCCCTTTGCACGCACCCGCGGTCCCGTTTGCACGCCCGCCTGCGCCCCTTTCCGCGTGCGCCCACGTGTCCCGTGTCCCGCAGGTACGGCAAACGCGCCAGCCCCGAGGCCGTGGTGCCGGAGCTGCTCCTGGGGACCAGCAGTGACGGGGCACGGTGAGTGTCCTCGTCCCTGTCCCCCGTGGACGGGGAAAGGGGCTGCTCCTGCACCCTGGGGTGGGGGTCCTGGGGGTGGTTTGGGGTCCCAGGGGGTGTTGGGGGGGGTCTCGTCCCCCCCTTTTCTCACGCCAGCTCTTCCCCGCAGGTACGACGATGACTCCGTGTGGTGACCGGCTCCCCCAGCCCCCCCCGTCCCCCAAATCCTCCCCGTCTCTCCGTGTCTCCCGAAGGGACCCGGGGCTCCGCCGCAGGGTGGGCCCCAGCACCCAGGGCCAGCGCGGGTCCCCCCGCCGGGAGGGCTGGGGACCCCCAGAGCCTGGGGGTGTCCCACCGGGGGGGGCCCTGACCCCGTCCCCTCCCCACCGCTGTCGGGGGGTCCCGCGTGGTCCCTGCACGCCCCGGCCAGCGGCAATAAAGAGCACGATCGTGGGCACCCGACGGGGCTGTGTGTGCCAGGGACGGGGGGGGGGCAGGGGGGACAGAGGGGGGACACAGGGGGATGGAGGGGGGATGGAGGGAGGGGGGCAGGGGGGACAGAGGGGGGACACAGGGGGATGGAGAGAGGGGTGCAGGGGGGATGGAGGGGAGACGGAGGGAGGGGTGGAGGGGGGACACGGGGATGGAGGGAGGGGGGCAGGGGGGACACAGGGGGGACACAGGGGGATGGAGGGGGGCTGGAGGGGAGATGGAGGGAGGGGTGCAGGGGGGCTGGAGGGGAGGATGGAGAGGGGTGCGGCTGGGTGGAAGGAAGAAGGGGCCCACTGGGGTGTAAGGGTGGAGGGAGGGGGGGGAGTGGAATGGGGGGGAGAGGCGGAGGGTCTGGGGGGGGGGAGGGATGGGTGTGGGGTGTGCTGGGGGGCTGGGGCACACTAAGGTTTTGGGGTGCACTGGGTGCAGGGGTGTGCTGGGTATGGGGGTGGTGGGGGGTGCTGGGTGCGCAGGGGCTACACTATCGATGGGTGTTGGGGTGCACGGGGTGTTCTGGGTACAGGGTGCACTGCCACTGGGTGTTGGGGTGCACAGGGTGCGGGGGTGTGCTGGGTGGGGGCCTGCAATGATGCTGGGGTTCACGGGGCGCAGGGGTGCACTGGCAGTGGGTGCTGGGGCGCACAGGTTACTGGGGTGCACTGGGTGCTGGGGTGCACTGGCAGTGGGTGCTGGGGCACACAGGTTACTGGGGTGCACTGGGTGCTGGGGTGCACTGGCAGTGGGTGCTGGGGCGCACAGGTTACTGGGGTGCACTGGGTGCTGGGGTGCACTGGCAGTGGGTGCTGGGGCACACAGGTTACTGGGGTGCACTGGGTGCTGGGGTGCACTGGCAGTGGGTGCTGACATCCACTGTGGGGTCCCTGCAGCCACTGGGGTCTGTGTCAGGGCTGGGCTGGGGGTCCCCCACCCCTCTGACCCCCCAACCCAACCCGTGGTGGGAGCGGGGGGACAGCCACGTCCTCGGTGACGGCCACAGCGGGGGCTGGCTGCTCCCCCCCCCCCGCTCTGCCACCCGCTGCAGCCGCTGTCCCCCCGTCCCTCTGTCCTTCCACCCCACCCCTCGCCCCGATGTCGGACCCTTCACCCGTCCCTCTGTCTGCCCCTCCAGTGTCCCTCTGTCCCCACACCCAACCCTCTGTCGTGCTGCCCACCCTCCCGCCAGCCTTCCCCAGTTGTCCCTTCTCTGTCCCCACGGCCGTCCCGCTGTCCCCACACCCGTCCCTCTGTCCCCACGGCCGTCCCGCTGTCCCCACACCCGTCCCGCTGTCCCCACGGCCGTCCCTCTGTCCCCACGGCCGTCCCTCTGTCCCAACACCCATCCTGCTGTCCCCATACCCGTCCCTCTGTCCCCACACCCGTCCCGCTGTCCCCACGGCCGTCCCTCTGTCCCCACGGCCGTCCCTCTGTCCATCCACGGTGACAAGATGCTCTGGGGATGGACACCGGACACCCAGGTCTGTGTCCTCGGCCCCGCCGGGACCCCCCCCCATCCCAGGGTCAAACATTAACCAGGGCTGTGTGAGGGGCCCGGTGTCCCTGTCACCCCCCCCCCCCGATGGCCTCTGTCCCCCCCGATGGCCCCTGTCCCCCCCCCCAGCCACGTGGCCACAGGTGCTGCGTGGCAGGGTGACATCGGCGGGGGGGGGGCAGGGGGGATATAAGGGCCAGCACCGCGGTGGCAGCGGTGTCACCGAGACGTTGACGGCAGCGTCCCCCCACCTTGCCGTGTCCCCTCGTCTCGCCGTGTCCCCGTGCCACCGCTCGTGGAAGCAGGTGAGTGGAACCGGGGCCTCGTCCCCGTGGGGGGACAGGGCTGGGGGGGGCGGGCGGCAGCACCCGTGCTGGGGGACGAGGGGCTGCGGGGTGGGTGCGGGGGCGCAGATCGGGCCGTGGTGGGTGCCAAACGGGGTGTGCACCTGTGCAAGGGGGGGGTGCGTGTGGGTGTGCGTGGGGCGTGCACGCGTGTGTGCAAGGCGGAGCGTGTGCGTCTGCGTGCAGGGCTGGGAAACGGGGGGTGCGCACGTGTGTGCGCTCGGGGGTGAACCGGGGGGGGCGCTTGGGGAGCGGGGAGAGCGTGCACGTGTGTGCGTGTGTGCACGTGTGTGTGTGTGCACGTGTGTGCGTGTGTGCACGTGTGTGTGTGTGCACGTGTGTGTGCACGTGTGTGTGTGCACGTGTGTGTGTGTGTGTGCGCGCGCACGTGTGTGTGTGTGTGCACGTGTGTGTGTGTGCACGTGTGTGTGTGCACGTGTGTGTGTGTGTGTGCACGTGTGTGTGTGCGCGTGTGTGTGTGCGCGTGTGTGTGTGCACGTGTGTGTGTGCACGTGTGTGTGCACGTGTGTGTGTGTGCACGCGTGTGTGTGTGTGCACGTCTGCGTGTGTGTGCACGTCTGCGTGTGTGTGCACATCTGCATGTGTGTGCACGTCTGCGTGTGTGTGTGCAGCTAGACGTGTGTACACCAATGCATGCGCTGGAGGAGCGGAGGTTTTGTGCCCGTGCGTGTGCGCGCTGGGAGCAGAGATGGGGGGGGGTGAGCGTGCAAGGGTGCGTGTGCATGGCTCTGCGTGTGTGCATGGCTCTGCGTGTGCGCATGGCTCTGCGTGTGTGTGCGTGGCCTCAGGAGCAGAGGTTTGGCGTGCACGCCTGGGCGCGTGCAGAGCCGTGCGTCCTCTGCGGGGTGTGCATGTGTGTGCACGTGCACGTGTGTGTTTGCATGTAGGTGTGCCTGCAGCCGGGTGGTGTTGCATGCGTGTGTGCGTGCAGCGCGGTGCCCTCGGCGGAGCCTGAGGCCGCGGTGTGCGGCGCAGCCATGGCTCCCCGCTGGGCCTCCCTGCTGCTCCTCGCCTGCGCCCTGGCGCTGCTGGCCGGGCGCCCCAGCGCCGCCGGCCCCACGCAGCCCACCTACCCCGGGGACGATGCGCCCGTCGAGGACCTCGTCCGCTTCTACAACGACCTCCAGCAGTACCTCAACGTGGTCACGCGGCACCGGTGAGCGATGGGGCGGTGGCGGGGGCACGGCTGCGGGACCCCTGCGACGCGCTGCCCCGTTGCAATGTGCTCCCCGTTGCAACGCACTGCCCCATTGCAACGTGTTCCTTGTTGCAAGATATTCCCCATTGCAATGGCACTCCCTGTTGCAAAGTGCTCCCTGTTGCAATCCGTTTACCTGCTGCAACCAAATCTTTGTTGCAGCATGCTCCCCATTGCAGCGCGCTCCCCGTTGCAGCACGCTCCCCATTGTAATGCATTCCCCATTGCATCACGCTCCCTCGTTGCAACACGCTGCCTGTCGCAACGTGCTCTCCTCCTGCAACCAGCTCCCTTCTGCAACAAGCTCCCCCGTTGCAGCACACTGCTGCACCACGCTGCCTCGTTGCAACCTGCTCAACTGCTGCAACCCGCTCCCTGTTGCAATGCAATCCCCGCTGCAACGCGCTCCCTGCTGCAACCTGCTGCCGTTGCCATACACTCCTGATTGCGACGTGTTCCCCATTGCAATGCGCTGCTCCCCTGCGACTTGCTCCCTTGCTGCACCCTGTGCTCGCTGCAGCCAGCTCCCCCGTTGCAATGCACTCCCCATCGCTGCATGCTCCCCGGTGCATGGCGCTGCCCCCCAGTAACGTGCTCCCCCCTCGCAGGTACGGCAAGCGGTCGGGCGGCCGGGCGCTGTGCGAGGAGCCCTTCAGCGCCGCGGGGTGCTGAGCGCCCAGGTGAGGGGTGGCAGGTGGGGGGCTGGGGGCTGGGTGAACCCCCCAGCGCCAGCCGTGCCTCAGTTTCCCTAAGGGGCGTCATCCTGGGTGCAGACGGGGGAGTCCCGGGGTGGGGGACATGGGGCGGGGAGGCACTGCGGGGTGCCGGGGTTCTGACCCCCCTCTTGTTGCAGGGACATCGCTGGGGCTGAGCAGGTGAAGAGAAGCCCGGGGAGCTGCTGCACCCGCAGCACCCGCAGCACCCGCAGCACCCGCAGCACCCGCAGACCCATCACCCCGGGGCCGCGCTGGCCCCCCCAGCAATAAACCCCCTTGCAGTCACCTCCTGCCTCTGCCTGGTCGGGGGGACGGGGGTGTCACGGGGGGGCACTGGGGATGCTGGGGCTGGGGACACTGGGGGCACTGGGTCTGGGGATGCTGGTACTGGGGACACTCTGGGCACTGGGGCTGGGGACACTGGAGGCACTGGGGGCACTGTGGCTGGGGATGCTGGTACTGGGGACATTGGGGGCACTGGGGCTGGGGACACTGGGGACACTGGGAGTGCTGGGGCTGGGGATGCTGGCACTGGGGGCACTGGGGCTGGGGGCACTGGGGCTGGGGACACTGGAGGCACTGGGGGCACTGTGGCTGGGGATGCTGGGACTGGGGGCACTGGGGACACTGGGGGCGCTGGGGCTGGGGATGCTGGCACTGGGGCACTGGGGCTGGGGACACTGGGGCTGGCAGTGCTGGGGACACTGATGTTGGTTGTGCTGGGCACCGTAGAGGCACCAGTGGTGGAGACACTGGGAATACTGGTGCTGAGGGCACTGGGGACACTGGGGATGCTGGTGCTGGGGACACTGGTGCTGGGACACGGCGTGGGTGCCCCACTGTGGGGGCGTCAGTGCCAGCAGTGGGGTTCCCCCCGCCGTGGGGCACAATGTGGGGCTGGGGGGGGCCGCGGGGACCTCGTGTGTCCCTGCACACGCCTGTGGGGCACTCACACACATGCACACGCGTGTGCAAGCACACGCCCGGGTGCCCGAGGGTGCCCGAGGGTGCCTGCCCACCGCACGCCTGCGCGGCCGTCCCTGTCCCCGTCCCCGTCGGTGCCAGTCACGCGTGCCCAGCCGTGCCCACGGTGCCACCGAGATGCCGGCGGCCGCCCCCAGCTCTGCCACCGGTGAGTGTTCACGCGTGGGCACAGTGCGGGCACACGCGTGTGCAACCACCCCCCGGGCGCGGGGGGGTGTGGCTCGTGCTGGGGCCACAGGGTGCGTGTGCCGCGGGGGCCGCGGGCGTGGGGCGTATGCACGCGTGTGCAGGGGGCACACCCAGGCCTGGCCCCACGCGTGTGCAAGGGGTGGAGGTGATGCCTGCGCCGGCGGGCACTGCGGGGGGGGCGGGCGTTGCGCGGGTGGGTACCTGCCCGTGCGTATTCGCGCTTGTGCGTGGGTGCGTGCGTGTGCAGGTGCGTGTGCAGACGAGCGCGGCGCGGTCCCTTTAAATCCGCGCCCCGCGCGGCGCTCCCCGGCCCCCCCCCCCCGGCTGCCATGGCAACAGCGCGGACCCGCGCCCCTCGCCCGCCCCCTTAAAGGGGCCGAGCCCCCGCTGTTCCCCCCTCCCCGAGCCGCGGGAGGCTGCGTGGCTGCGTGCGGGGGGGCTCCCACGGGTGAGCACGCACGGGGGAGCGGGTGTGGGTGTGCACGCGGGTGTGCAAGCAGGGGTGGGCATGCACGGCGGTGGGCACGCACGGGTGGGCATGCACAGGGGGTGTGCTCGTGGGTTTTGCACGCGAGTGTGAGCAGGCATGGGGTGTGTGTGCACCCGTGTGTGTGAGCGTGCACAGGAACGTGCGTGTGTCAGCATGTGTGCAGACATGGGCGTGCACGCGTGGGTGCAGCATGCGTGCATGGGTCTACAGACGTGTGTAAGCATGCAGAGGTACGTGTGCCCGTGGGTGCTCAGGGCTGTGCATGCTCACACACACGCGTGCACACGGGTACGTGTGCATGCCACATGCGTCTGTGTGGACGCGCGTGGATCTCCACAGCGTGCATGAGCGTGTGAGCGTGTGCAGGTGTGCATATGGTCGCTCACACGGGTGTGCACACGCGTGAGCATGCGGAGGTGCGTGTGCATTAACTGTGCACGCCTGTGTGAGCCCACCCACGCACACACCCGGCCGCGGCTGTGCAAGGTGTTTACACGCGCGAGGGCCGATGTGACGTGATCGTGCCAGGGCTCGCGTGTGCAAGGCCCTGGGTGAGCGGGGCCGGGTGGGGGCCCCACGCGGGGCCGGGGAGGGGGGGCGGGGGCCGCGGTACCCGGATCTGGGGGGGGCAGGCGGGAGGCCCGGCTCCGCCGCCCGCAGCCATGAGCGGCCCCGGCGGAGGGTCCCCGCCGCCCGCCCCCGCCATCGCCCCCCTGGGCCCCCAAGGTAGGGGGGGGGTCGCGGGGGGGGTGTCCCGGGGGGGGGATGATACCCACGCAGGGGGTTGGCGTGGGCAGGGGGTGTTTGGGGATGGGGTGGGGGGAGATGGGGGCAGGGAGATGGGGGATGGGGGGGGTCTCTTGGGTCATGCCGTGACCCCCCAGATATGGGGGGGGGGTGTCTGGATTGCAACCCCCCCCCCCCCCGGCTGCATCGCGAGCATCCCCCGCCATTGCAGCGCAGCCGCTCCTCGCGGTGCAGCGGCTCCCAGTTACGTTGCAGCCCCCCCGGTTGCATTGTAACCCCCCCCCGGTTGCATTGTAACCCCCCCCCAATTGCATTGCAGCCCCCCCAGTTGCATTGCAACCCCCGGCTGTATTGTAACCCCCCCAATTGCATCGCCCCCCCTGGCTGTATTGCAACCCCCCCATTTGCATTGCCCCCCCCCCCGAGTTGCATTGCAACCCCCCCAGCTGCATTGCACTGCCCGGCTGCATTGCACCCCCCCCCGCCTGTATTGCACCCCCTCATTTGCATGGCCCCCCCATTTGCAGTGCAACCCCCCCCAGTTGCTGCAAGGACTGGGTGTGGGGAATACCCCCCCCGGGGGGGGCTTTTGGGGGATCTCCCCCCACATCACCAGGGCAGCCCCCCCAAAGTGCTGGCTTTGGGGGGGGGAGCTCTCCTTGTGGTCCCCACTGCCGGGGACTGGGGGTGCAGTGCAACTCCCTGCAGGTACGGGGGGGGCTGAGGGGGGGGCCCTGGGGGGTGTGGGTTTGGGGGGGCAGCAGGTGAGTTCTTCGCACGGGGATGGGGTGCTCCTCGGCTGGGGAAACTGAGGCACGGGGGGGGGGGCTGTGGCTCTGAGCAGCCAGGGTTAGACCTTACCCCCCTCCCCGAGGTGTCGGGGGGCTCCTCCCCACCCGTGGGCTGCGATGCCCCACGGCCCCCCCACCCCAGGCAGGGCAGGGTGACGATGCTGGGGGACACATCCGTGTAGGATGAGGGGGGGAATCCCTGCCTCCAGGGTTACCGCTACCTGCAGCTCCCCGCAAAATGGGGGCCTGGGAGCGAGAATGTGTCAATGGGGGACCACGGCCACCTGGCTCCATTTGACTTTCCTGCATTGCTGCTCTCTCCTGCTCTGCCTCCCCTCCCTCCGTGTCCCCACGTCCCCCACCCAGTGCCCCCAGCCATGCAGCAGGTCCTGGACAACCTGATGGGGCTCCCCGGCACCCCGGGGGCCGCCGACCTTGACCTCATCTTCCTCCGCGGCATCATGGAGAGCCCAATAGTAAGGTCCTTGGCGAAGGTACAGTGGCGCGGGGGTGGCACCCTGACCCCCCCCCCACCCCGGCCCCCCCGCTGCAAGTGGTGGCGAGTGGGGGACGGGGAGGGTGTGGGAGCGCGGGTGGGTGTGTGTGGGTGCCCAGGAGTGGGGGGGGTGCGTGTTTGTGTGTGCATACACGTGTGTGGATGCGTGCACATGTATGTGTGCACGTGTGGGTGCGTGCTTGCACGTGGGGGTGCATGCACGGATGTCCGCTTGCACGTGGGGCTGCATGCAGACATTTGCACATACGTGCGTGTGCGTGGAAGTGAGCGTGCGTGTTTGCATGCGCGTGTGCGCGCACCCGTGCGTGCGAGGCTGCCGTGTTTCAGCGCGGGGGTGGGGGAGGGCCGTGCGCAGGGCGGGGGTGGGGGAGGGTGCTGGGTGTGCGCTACCCCTGGGGGGGGGTGGGTGGGGGGTGGGGGGTGGTGTGCAAGGTTCTGTGTGCGCACGCGTGTGTGTGTGCGTGAGTGTGTCGCCCGCTGATGGGGTGCGTGTGGGTGCTCCCGCGTCCTGTGCGTTCACCAGTACACGGGTGTGTGTATTTGCACGTGTGCACAGGTGTGCAATGGCACGTGCGTGCATGGGTTGGCGTGGTGGTGTGTGTGCAAGGGCGTGCACACACATGCACGTGCATGCAGAAGCGTGCACTTGAGGATGAGCACGTTCGTGCATCCAAAAGGGCGCATTTGCACGTGTGTGTGCACGCAGGGTGCCGTGTGTGTGCAGCGGGCATGCGTGTGTGTGCTCATGTGTGCATCCAAAAGGGCACATTTGCACGTGTGTGTGCACGCAGGGCGCCGTGTGTGCAGCAGGCATGCGTGTGTGTGCTCGTGCGTGTGTGTGCTCATGCATGTGTGTGCTCGTGCATGTGTGTGCTCATGCGTGTGTACGTGTGCATGTGTGTGCTCGTGCGCGTGTGTGCTCATGCGTGTGTACTTGTGCATGTGTGTGCTCGTGCGTGTGTGTGCTCATGCATGTGTGAGCTCATGCGTGTGTGTGCTCATGCATGTGTACTTGTGCATGTGTGTGCTCGTGCGTATGTGCTCATGCATGTGTACTTGTGCATGTGTGTGCTCATGTGTGTGTGCTCGTGCGTGTGTGTGCTCATGCGTGTGTATGTGTGCATGTGTGTGCTCATGCATGTGTGCTCGTGCATGCCACACACACCCCTCCCACAGCGGGAGCAGATGCCGGGGGTATTAGCGGGCGGGTGGGCGGCGCGGGGGGTCCCTAATCCCCCCCCTCCCCCCCCGCCCCCCCCCAGGCCCACGAGCGGCTGGAGGAGACGAAGCTGGAGGCGGTGAGGGACAACAACCTGGAGCTGGTGCAGGAGATCCTGCGGGACATCGGGCACCTGGCGCGGCAGGACAGCGCGGCCGCCGAGCTGGCCCGCATCCTGCGCGAGCCCCACTTCCAGGTGGGGTGCGCGAGGCAACGCGGGCGTGCAAGGGCGCGTGTGAGGTGGGGGTGACGGCCCCCTCCTGCGTTGCAGTCCCTGCTGGAGACCCACGACTCGGTGGCCTCCAAGAGCTACGAGACCCCCCCGCCCAGCCCCGTCCTGGATCCGGCCTTCAACAACCAGCCCGTGCCCCCCGACGCCGTGCGCATGGTGGGCATCCGCAAGACGGCCGGCGAGAACCTGGTGAGCGCGAGCCTGGGGTGCTGGGGGGTGCTGAGGGGTGCTGGGGCATTGCTGGGCGTTGCGGGGTGCTGGGGGCGTTGCGGGGTGCTGGGGCGTTGCTGGGTGCCAGGGGCATTATGGGGTGCCGGGGGCATGGTTGGGTGCTGGGACATTGCAGGGTGCTGGGGGCATTGCGGGGTGCTGGGGAGGCATTACTTGAAGTGCTGAAGTTACCAGAGTGCACAGAGGCATTGCTGGAGTGCCAGAAGTTATGGGGTGCTGGGGGCATTGCGGGGTGCTGGGACATTGCGGGGTGCTGGGACATTGCAGGGTGCTGTGGGCATTGCAGGGTGCTGGGGACATTGCGGGGTGCTGGGGACATTGCGGGGTGCTGAGACATTGCAGGGTGCTGGGGGCATTGTTGGGTGCTGGGACATTGCAGGGTGCTGGGGCGTTGCAGGGTGCTGTGGCATTGCTGGGTGCCAGGGGCATTATGGGGTGCTGGGGGCACGGTTGGGTGCTGGGACATTGCAGGGTGCTGGGGCGCTGCAGGGTGCTGGGGACATTGTGGGGTGCTGGGGACATTGCTGGGTGCTGTGGGTATTGCTGGGTGCCAGGGACATTATGGGCTGTGGGGGCGTTATGGGGTGCTGTGGGCATTGCTGGGTGCTGGGGACATTGCGGGGTGCTGGGGACATTGCAGGGTGCTGGGGACATTGCAGGGTGGTGGGACATTGCTTGGCGCTAGGGCGTTGCAGGGTGCTGGGGACATTGTAGGGTGCTGTGGGCATTGCTGGGTGCCAGGGGCGTTATGGGGTGCTGGGGGCATTATGGGGTGCCGGGGCATTGCAGGGTGCTGGGGTGTTGCTGGATGCTGGGTGGCATTGCGGGGTGTGGGGGCATTATGGGGTGCTGGGTGGGTGGCCTGGGACGCTGCG
>JAJKFH010003205.1:0-43078 GCA_023333565.1 Puffinus mauretanicus
CCTAGGGACATCCCTGGGGACACCATGGCCCTGGGGACACCGTGGCCACCACAGCCAGCCCTGTGGCCACCACACAGCAGCCTAGGGACATCCCTGGGGACACCATGGCCCTGGGGACACCATGGCCACCACAGCCAGCCCTGTGGCCATGACACCATGGTCCTGGGGATGGCTCTGGGGACACCATGGCCATGGGGACACCATGGCCACCATGGCCAGCCCTGTGGCCATGACACAGCAGCCCTGGGGACACCATGGCCACCACGACCAGCTCCATGACCGTGACACTGTGGCCCTGGGGACACCATGGGGACACCATGGCCCTGGGGACACCATGGCTACCATGGCCAGCCCCGTGGCCACGACACCGTGGCCCTGGAGACACCATGGCTACCACGGCCAGCCCCGTGGCCACGACACCGTGGCCCTGGGGACAGCGTGGGGGCCACCAGGCCCTGGGGCCACCAGGCCCCGCCCAGACCTACTCCGTCGCCATGGCGACAGCAAGCCGGGCAGACGCCGCCATCTTGAGACCGGGCACGGCGTCCCGGCTCCTCCCCCTCCCTCCCCTCGCTTCCGGTCACCTGCCAGCTCTCGGGCGGGCAGCCAGGCGGGGCGGTGGCACCGTTCGCCAACGACTTCCGGTGGGGCGGCCAATCGCCGCGGGGCGGAGGGGGAGCCACGTGACGCGGCGGCTGGCGGAAGCGGAAGAAGGAGCGGCGGCAGCGGGATGGAGCTGGACGGGGCGACGCGGCACCGTGAGCGCGGCGGCGGGGGGGCGGCTGGGCCCGGCCCCGGTCCCGACCCCCCCCCCGGCCTCACCCCTCCTCTCCCCGCAGCCCCCAAACGCCGGGTACCGGCGGCGGCTCCGCGTATGGCGGATCCTCACCCTCTCTTCGATGATACCAGCGCGGCGGGAGGCGGCGGGGCCCACCCGGGCCGGGGCTACGGGGCCCCGCCGCCCGCCTCCTCCTCCTCTTCCCCGTACCCACCTCCCGCTTCCTTCCTGGGCGAGCCGGTGTCCAGCCTGGCCGTGGCCTACGGCAGCAGCCTGGCCAGCCAGGGCCGCGACATCGTGGACCGCAACGTGAGTGACACCGGGTGGGGGGGGGTTGTGGGGGCTGCGTGGGCGGTTACCGGGACCCCTCACGGCTTTTTAACCCCCCCGCAGCTCGACCGGTTCATCCCGGTGGGGCGGCTGAAGTATTACTTCGCCGTGGATACCGTCTACGTGGGCAGGAAACTGGGGCTCCTCGTCTTCCCCTTCGTGCATCAGGTGAGGGGGGGGAGGGGGCCGGTACCGGGGGCGGGGGGGGGGCATTACCGGAGCCCCGGGGGGGTCCTAACGGTGTCGTGTGTGTGTGCCCCCCCCAGGACTGGCAGGTGAGGTACCAGCAGGACGCCCCGGTCGCCCCTCGCTTCGACGTCAACGCCCCTGATCTCTACATACCGGGTACGGGGACCCCCTGCCCCGGGACGCCCCTGGGGCCCCCCCCTCCATCCTTTTGGGGCTCCCCCTCCAACCCCTGGGGACCCCCCCCCTGGGGTCCCCCAGGGCCCCCCCTCCATCCCCTGGGGGGCCCCTCCCTCTGTCCCACAGGGCCCTCCCTGGTGTCCCCCAGGCCCCTTCCTCTGTCCCCTGGGCACCCCCCCCAGCCCCTGGTGTCCCCCAGGCCCCTCCTTCTGTCCCCTGGGGACCCTCCTGGGCCCCTGGTGTCCCCCAGGGCCCCCACAGACCCCTGGTGTCCCCCAGGCCTCTCCCTCTGTCCCCTGGTCCCCCCCACAGTGTCCCCCAGGGCCCCCACAGACCCCTGGTGTCCCCCACTCCTTCTGTCCCCTGGGGACCCCCTGGGCCCCTGGTGTCCCCAGGCCCCTCTGTCCTTGGGGCCCCACAGACCCCTGGTGTCCCCAGGCCCCCCCCTCTGTCCCCAGGCCCCTCCCTCTGTCCCCAGGGCCCCACAGACCCCTGGTGTCCCCCAGGCCCCTCCTCTGTCCCCAGGGACCCCACAGACCCCTGGTGTCCCCAGGCCCCTCCTCTGTCCCCAAGGGGCCCCCACAGACCCCTGGTGTCCCCAGGCCTCTCCCTCTGTCCCCTGGCCCCCACAGTGTCCCCAGGCCCCTCCCTCTGTCCCCAAGGGCCCCACAGACCCCTGGTGTCCCCAGGCCCCTCCCTCATGTCCCCAGGGCCCCACAGACCCCTGGTGTCCCCAGGCCCCTCCCTCTGTCCCCAGGTCCCCAGGGCCCCCACAGACCCCTGTGTCCCCAGGCCTCCCCTCTGTCCCCTGGCCCCCACAGTGTCCCCAGGCCCCTCCTCTGTCCCCAGGCCCCCACAGACCCCTGGTGTCCCCAGAGCCCCTCCTCCTATCCCCCAGGGCCCCACGAACCCTGGTGTCCCCAGGCCTCTCCTGTCCTGGTCTCCCCACAGGGACAGACCCCTGGTGTCCCCAGGCCCCTCCCTCTGTCCCAAAGGGACCCACAGGCCCAGTGTCCCCAGGCCTCCCTCGGTCCCTAGGGACCCCCCGGGCTCTGTAGTGTCCCCAGGCCTCCCCCCCTGTCCCCAGTGTCCCCAGGGCCCTCCCTCTGTCCCCGTTTCCCCTCCCTCGCCCCCAGGCCTCCCTCGGTCCCCTAGGGCCCCTGGTGTCCCCAGGCCCCTGCTGTCCCCCAGGCCCCTCCCTCCGACTCCTGGGACCCCCCCCCATTGACACGTGTGTCCCCCCCCTGCAGTGATGGCCTTCATCACCTACATCCTCGTCGCCGGCTTGGCCCTGGGCACCCAAAACAGGTGAGGACGCCGTCCCCACGCAGGGTTGGGATCGGGAGGATCCCAGCCCCCCCCCCCCGAAAAAAAGGGGGGTACCCTGAAAAAAGAGGGGTGCAGGCAAAGCTGTGACACCCCCCCCCCCAGATTCTCCCCCGACAGCCTGGGCTTGCAGGCGAGCTCGGCGCTGGCCTGGCTGATCGTGGAGGTCCTGGCCGTCCTCCTCAGCCTCTACCTCGTCACCGTCACCACCGACCTCACCACCATCGACCTCCTCGCCTTCGCCGGCTACAAATACGTGGGGTGAGGGATTTTTTTTGGGGGGGACGGGGTTGGGGAAGGGTTTTGGGGGGGGTCTATACACCCCGATAACCCCCTTTGTGCCGGTGACGGCAGGATGATCATCGGCCTCATCTCCGGGCTCCTCTTCGGCCACACCGGTTACTACGTGGTGCTGAGCTGGTGCTGCCTCAGCATCTTCGTCTTCATGGTAAAGAGGGGGTGCAGGGGGGGGTGTGGAAAAAGGCAGGGGGAGGTTTTGGGGGGGGGGCTTCACCCCCTTTTTTTTTTTTTTAACCCCCCCCAGATCAGGACGCTGCGGCTGAAGCTGCTGTCGGAGGCGGCGGCCGAGGGGGTGCTGGTGCGGGGGGCCAAGAACCAGCTGCGGATGTACCTGACCATGGCCATCGCCGCCGCCCAGCCCCTCTTCATGTACTGGCTCACCTACCACCTCCTCAGGTGAGGGGGGGCCCCCCTGAACCCCGCTTTACCCCCCCGAACCCCGCTTTACCCCCCGCTCCCCGCTTTGCCCTCGGCTGCTTCAATAAACGCTGCCCGGGCAGGGCGGTCTGTGGTGTCCGTACCCTGGGGGTTTTTTGGGGGGTGCACCCCACTTTTGGAGGGGGTTATCCCACTTTTGGAGGGGGTTACCCCACTTTTGGAGGGTGCTACCCTGCTTTTGGGGGTGCTACCCTGCTTTTGAAGGGCGCTTTGGATATTGGGGAGCCCCCCCCCTCAACGTCACAGGTCTTGCTTTTAGGGGTGTGGGAACAAGCGGCTGTGGGGTGTCACCCCCACCCCCCCAGCTAATGCCACCAGGTTTTGGGGTCTCCTCCTTCCAGCCCCCCCCCGCCTTGGGGAGCTGCTGTGTCATCCCCCCCCCGCCCCCGCCGAGGATTTTGGGGGGGGGGGGGGGCTTTGTCCCCTGTGTCCCCACCCACCCAGTGACATCAGGGTGTGACGCCTGAGGACTTTGCTCTGGTGACGCCTTCAAAACGCTTTATTAGCGGGGAGGGGGGGGCAGGTGACACCCCATTTTTGGGGGGGGGTGTTGTCACCCCCTTGTCACCCCCCTGTCACCTCCTGTCCCCCCCCTCAGTGACTTTTCTTCTCCTTCTTCTTCTCCTTGGGTTTCTTGTGCAATTTGTCCTTCTTCTTGTGCTCGTGGTGCTGCGGGGGGGGCACGGGGGGTTTAATGGGGTGTCCCCCCCCCGTGGGGTGCAGGGGACAGCCCGAGGGGGGGGTTTGGGGTGCAGGGGACAGCCTGGTGGGGGGTTTTGGGGTGCGGGGGGGCTCTGTCCTTACCTTCCCCTCATTGTCGGAGCTGGAGCTGGAGCTGGAACTGGAGGAGTCGGAGGAGTGGCCGTCGTCCTGGGGGGGGGGGGTGGAGAAGTTGGGGGGGCCCCGGGGTGCCCCCCACCCAGCCAAGGGGTGTCCCTTGGGGACCCCAGGCCCTGGGGTGCCAGGGTGTGGGGGTCCCCAGGGCCGTGGGGGTGCTGGGAGGGGTGTCCCCAGCTTGAGGATGTCTTTGGGTGGGGGGGTGTCCTGGGAGTTTGGGGTGCCCCCAGGGTGTGGGGATCCCAGAATTTGGGGTCCCCAGGTTCAGGGGGTCCTGGGGTGTGGGGGGTCCCAGGGTTTGGGGGTCCCCAGGCCAGTGCGGGGGGGGGTGTGTGTCCTGGGGCTATGGGGTCCCAGGGTTTGGGGTCCCACGGGGTGTGGGGGGTCCCAGGGTTTGGGGGTCCCCACGCCAGTGCAGGGGGGTCCTGGGGATATGGGGTCCCAGGGTTTGGGGTCCCACGGGGTGTGGAGGTCCCCAGGGTTGGGGTGTCCTGGGGTGTTGGGGGTCCCCAGACTGGGGGGGGGGGGGTGCCAGAGTTTGGGGTCCCAGGGATGTGGGGGTCCCGGGGCATAGGCGGGGGCAGTTTGTGGGGATCCCAGAGCTATGGGGGTCCCCAGGCTGGTGGAAGGGGGTCCCAGGGCTACGGGATGCCAGAGTTTGGGGTCCCAGGGGTGTGGGGGGGGGGTCCTGGGGTTCCCAGGACTGTGGGGTGCAGGGTCCCCGCAGCCCCTCACCTTGTGCTTCTTGCCCGGCTCCTTGTGCTTGTCCATGGCGGGGGGAGCTGCCAGCGGCTGCGGCGCAGCCCCGGCCCCCCCCGGTTTTTATGGGTGCGTGGGGCGGGGCAGGGCGGGGCAGGGGGGACCTTGCCCTGGGCGGTGCCTCCCCGCGGGGGCGGGGTCCAAGAGGTTTTTGGGGGGGGGCGGGGGGAATGTTCGCATGTTGCAGGGGGACAATAAGGTTCAGGACCCCCCCCCACCTAAAATAGGGACAGTTCTATCCCTTATCCCCCCCCAAAACTGGGGGGCTCTGACCCCAATTTTCCGCAGCAGGTTGGGATCCCGAGCTCCCCCCCCAACCCCAGGGCGTGTCCCAGATCCGGCGCCAGGGTGGGGCCGCAGGGTTTGTCCTCGCTGAGCTGGCAGATTTGGGGTGCTGGGGGGGGAGGGGGGACGGACATGACACAGAGGAGGGGGTGCTAGTGCCCCCCCCAACACCTACAGGGGCCTGGGCACCCCATTTTGTCCACACCCCCCCCCCCCCAAAAGAGCCCCACCAAAGAGCTCCCCCCCCTCCCCTAAGTTTGAGCTCCTCAGCACTTCCCCCACCCCCCCCCCAGGTGCTTTTGGGGTGCCCCCCACCCACCCCAAGAATCCCGAGCCCCCCCTGAGGGTGGTTCACATTTCCCTTTATTAAAAAAAAAAAAAAAAAAATCCCTCCAATGTATAAAAAAAAAAAACCCCCAACAAACACCAACCCCACCCCCACAATTAATAATTAAACACTAAATCTGGTTGATTCGACACAACAAACACACCCCCCCCCCCCAAAAAATCACTAGGACCCCCCAAAATCACTGGAATCCCCCCCAAAAAATCACTGGAATCCCCCCCCCCAAAATCAGTGGGACCCTTCCCAAAAAATCACTGGAATCCCCCCCCCCAAAAATCACTGGGACCCCCCCCAAAATCACTGGGAGAAGGTCCCGGCCCACTTGCATCCAGCCGGCCGCTGAATCCGTGTGGGAAAAGCCAGGGAAGGTGGGGGGCGGAATAACCCCCCCCCCGCCTCCACGAGTGGGGTGGGTGCTCGTGGGGGGGGGGGGGACACACACCTTCCCCCCCACCTCCACCCTCTTTTTCTACAAAAGAATTTAAAAAAAAAAAAAAACCACCCCGAAAAAAAGCGAATTATTATAAAGAACAAGCGAGGTGCCCAAAATGCACCGAAGAAGTCATTTTGGGGGGGGTGGGGGTCCACAAAAGAGGGGGTGCCCCCCCCCGCGCCCCCTCAGAGAGTGTAGGCGTTGCTCATCAGATATTCCTTGTCGTCTCCGGGGCTCCATCCCATTCCCGGCAGCTCCGCTTTTCTCCGGCACGTCTTGAGGGTGACGTCCGTCACGTAACCCAACAAAATAGCTGCCAGGACGGCCAGGAGCACCCCCAGTGCCAGCGCTGTGTGTGTAGAGGGGGACACCCCCAAAAAAAAAAACAAAAAAACACCCCAAAATGAGCTCACCGATGTCCCCGAGGGTGCTGGGGGGGGGAGGGAGCAGAGCCCCCCCCGGCGCTTACCTTTGGTAGAGAGAAAATCGCCGCCGAAATCGGCACCGGTATCTTCTGCGGGGAGGGAAACCGGAGTGAGATGGCGGGGAGGGGGACGCGCGGGGATGTCCCCAAAGGTCGCTTCCCCGTCCCCCCCCCCCCCAACCCCCCGTCCCCCTCACCCGGTTTGGGGCCGCAGCGGCTCAAACATTCCTCTTCGTTCTGGTAGTTGTTTTTATTTCCCCGGCAGCCGCCGTAGATGAATTGCCGGCAGGTTCGGTTTGCCGGGCTGTAGTACCAGCGGAGGAAGGAGGCGCGACACGGGCCGGTCACCCGGGGGCCGGCGCAGAACTCTGCGGGGGGGGGGGGGGATTCATTTTGCACGTTGGGTGCTAAAAGACACCCCCCCCCCTAAATTCTCCTGGCGCTGCCCAAGGAAGCGGGGGAAGGGGTGGAAAGGGATTCGGCGGCGGCGCCGTGAGGTTTTACCGTCGTAGGCGGTGTCGGCGTCGGTCTGTTCGGCGCGATGCTCGGGTTTCTTCGAAGCTGGGGGAAATGATTTTAAAAAAAGCAAAAGGACCCGATTTGGTGGGTTATTTTGGGGGTTTGGGCACCCAAACAATAAAAAAACCCCAAATAACCCAATTTGGTGAGTTTTTTGGGGGGTTTTGGCACCAAAAAAATAAAATAACCCGATTTGATGGGTTATTTTGGGGTGTTTGATGCCAAAACGGTAAAAAAACCTCCAAAATAACCCAATTTGGTGGGTTATTTGGGGGTTTTGGCACCCAAACAATAAAAAAAAACCCCAAAATAAGCCAATTTGGTGGGTTATTTGGGGGTGTTTGGTGCCAAAACAGTAAAAGAAACCCCAAAGTAACCCAATCTAGCGGGTTATTTGGGGGTTTTTGGCACCAAAACAATAAAATAACCCGATTTGATGGGTTATTTCCAGGTGTTTGATGCCAAAACAATAAAAAAACCCCAAATAACCCAATTTGATTGGTTTTTTTGGGGTGTTTCACACCAAAACAGTAAAAGAAACCCCAAAATGACCCAATTTGGTGAGTTATTTTGGGGGTTTTGGCACCAAAACAATAAAATAACCCGATTTGGTGGGTTATTTTGGGGTGTTTCATGCCAAAACAGTAAAAGAAACCCCAAATAACCCATTTTGGTGGGTTATTTGGGGGGGGTTGACACCAAAACAGTAAAAGAAACCCCAAAATGACCCAATTTGGTGAGTTATTTGGGGGTGTTTGACACCGCGACAATATAACACCCCAAAACACCCCCCCAAATTATTTATTTTGGGCTGTTTGACCCCAAATTCCGCGTTAAAACCTCCCGAGATGGTTCCCAGGGGATTCCCCCCCCTCCCCAAAACCACGACGCAGCCGCGGCGAACGCCGGGACGATCCCCGGATTCCCCCCCGCATCCCCGCGGTGACCTCACCCCCTCCGAGGACGCAGCTCTCCCGACATTCCCGCTCCGTCGGGAAGTTGTTGGCGTTCCCGTCGCAGCCGCCGAAGACGAAGCTTTGGCACGAGCCGCCGGTGAGGTTGAACCACCAGCGCGGCATCGAGGCCCGGCACCGTCCCACCGCCTTGGGCAGCGAGCAGAGCTCTGCCGGCAGGAAAAAATATTAAAAATAATTAAAAAAATAAAAAAAAGACATTAATCCCCACGAGCCAACCCCGCTTTCCCTAAATTTTGGGATTTACCGGCTCGGTGACCCGGCTCCGTGCCGATTCCCGGCACGAGGCAGAGCCTGGGAGGCAAATTGTCCCCCCAAAAATAGCCAGCAGCCCCCCCGCCGTGCTCTGGGGCCGGAGCGGAGGCGAATCCGCCGGGATAATAAATAATTAACTGAATATTAGTAATAAACTGACAATAATAAACCAAATAATAAGGATAAACTGAATAATAAGGATAAACCGACAATAATAAACCAAATAATAAGAATAAACTGAATAATAATAATGAACCAACAATAATAAACCAAATAATAAGAATAAGCTGAATAATAATAATAAACTGACAATAATAACCCAAATAATAAGAATAAACTGAATAAGGATAAACCGACAATAATAACCCAAATAATAAGGATAAACTGACAATAATAACCCAAATAATAAGAATAAGCTGAATAATAATAATAAACTGACAATAATAACCCAAATAATAAGGATAAACTGACAATAATAACCCAAATAATAAACTGAATAATAATAATAATAATGATGATAATAATAATAATAATCCAAAGAGCCAAAAACTTCCAGTTTTAGACAAAACCGAGCCTAAATCCCTAAATTCGGGCTTTACCAAAATCCTCCATCACAAAACCGACTTCTGGGTCAGGAAATGGGGGGGGGGGAGACCCCAAACTGGGGGGGGACCCCAAACCGGGAGGGGGGGGGACCCCAAACCGGGAGGGGGGGGGACCCCAAACCGGGAGGGGGTACAGCCCTGAAAGCCATGGGGAATTTTGGGGGGGCTCTGTGTGCTGCCCCCCCCCCCAAATTAACAGCCCTCCTGGGGTGCCGGGGAGGTCTGGGGGGTGGCGGAGCGGGCGGCACGCCGATTTGCCGGGCCAGTGGCCACGGATACTCCAGGTGCCGCGAAATTATCCAGCCGGGACCCCATTTCCAGCTGAAAGTGATGAAATACGTGAAAAAAAAACCCCATTTTTGGCTCAGGAAGAGAAAATCCCAGCGGGATCGGACTCCAGCAGCCGGGGGTGGCAGCCAAATTTTTTCCTCGTTAAGCCGCCGAGGTAACGAGCTGGGTTTAAAAGTGCAAGTTTCCTGTTTACGGAGATTTGAGGGCAGCGACCGGGCGAACGGATCCGTCGGGATAATCGGGAGCTGGATTTTTGCCCGGGGGGGGGGGAAGCCGCTGCTTCATCCCGAGGGGGATGGGGGGGGGCTGAATCTGCCCTCCCCCAAGGGCTGGGGGTGCTCTGAACCCCACAGGAACCCCCCAAAACCAACCCCAGGAGCTATTTTGGGTTTAAAATGACAACAACAAAAGAGACAAAGCCCTCGGGGCCCCGAAGGTCAGGACCCCCTGGGGTCCCACCTTGGGGGAGGCTCTGAAGAGCTCCTGGGGTTGGTTTGGGGTGGTTCAAAGGGTTAGGAATTTATAGAGGCCACAGAGCCCCAAAGCCACAACCTGCCCCAGGAACCCTCAAGGGACTTCAGAGACCCCTCGGGCGAGGACCCCCTCAAACCCTCCCAGAGACACCCCGAAGGTCAGGACCCCCTCAGGGCCCTTAGAGAGGGCCCCAGAGCCCCCCCCAAAACCACAACCTGCCCCCCAGGAGCCTTTAGAGCCCCCCCCCCTCAAGATGGGGACCCCCCTCAAACCCTCCCAGGGTCCCCCCGAAGGTCAGGACCCCCCCAAGGCCGTTACAGAGGCCCCCTGAGCCCCCCCAAAACCACAACCCGCCCCCCAGAAACCCTCAAAGGGCTTCAGAACCCCCCCTCAAGGTGGGACCCCCCTCAAACCCTCCCAGGGACCCCCTCGAAGGTCAGGACCCCCTCAGGGCCCTTATAGAGGACCCCAGAGCCCCCCATAAAGCCACAACCCGCCCCCCAGGAACCTTCAGAGCCCCCTCCTCAAGGCAGGGACCCCCCTCAAACCCTGCCAGGGACCCCCCGAAGGTCAGGACCCCCTCAGAGCCCTCAAAGGCCTCGAGCCCCCCCTCAGGATCCACCGCCCGAGCTGGGCCCCCCCCACAAAGGCCCTCCGGAGGCCGCGGCCTCCCCCCAAGAGGCCCCCGAAGGCCGCCGCCCTCCCCCGGGGCCTGGAGACGGCCGTTACCGAGCAGGGGGGGCCCGTTGGGGCCGGGCCGGGCGTCGATGGCGGCGGCCGGGGCCAGGAGGAGCAGCAGGAGCGGGAGGAACCGCCCAGGCGCCATGGCCGCCGCCGCCGCCGCCGCTGCGTCACAGAGGTGCGCCCCGCCCGCCTACGTCACACAGGTGCGCCACGCCCCGCCGCTAAGCTCCGCCCCTCCCGTCCCCCGGTACACAGGTGCGCCTTGCCCCGTCGCCAAGCCCCGCCCCGCCGCCAAGCCCCACCCAGCCTCCAAGCCCCGCCCCGCCGCCAAGCCCCGCCCCGCCGCCAAGCCCCGCCCCACCGCCAAGCCCCGCCCCGCCACCAAGCCCCGCCCCCGGCAAGCTCCGCCCCGCCGCCTAGCTCCGCCCCTCAGGCGCAGGCCCCGCCCTCCCGAGCCCTGCCGCCAAGCTCCGCCCCTTCGTTTGCATGCGGCGCGGGAAAAAGCGCTGCACCACGCCCGTTGGGGAGCCGGAGCTAGAGGGCGATATAGGGGCTATAGGGTTAGGGGAGCTATAGGGGACTGTAGGGTTAGGGGAGCTGTGGGTACCATAGAGCTCTATGGGGGCTATAGGGTTAGGGGAGCTGTAGGCGCTATGGCGGGCTATAGGGTTAATGGAGTGGTGGGGGCTATAGAGGGCTATAGGGTTAGGGGAGCTGTGGGCGCTATGCGGGGCTATAGGGGCTACAGGGGGCTATAGGGTTGGGGGAGCTGTGGGTACCATAGGGCTCTATGGGGGTTATAGGGTTAGAGGAACTGTAGGCGCTATAGGGGAGCTGTGGGCGCTATGGCCGGCTATAGGGTTAGCGGAGTGGTGGGGGCTATAGGGGGCTATAGGGTTAGGGCAGCTGCAGGTGCCATTGGGGCTATAGGGTTAGGGGAGCTGTCGGTTCTATAGGGTGCTATAGGGTCTGTAGGGTTAGGGGAGCTGTGGGTGCTCTAGGGCGCTATCAGGTTAGGGGAGCTGTGGGTGCTGTAGGGCGCTATAGGATGTATAGGGTTCACAGGAGCTGTGCGTGCTATAGGGCGCTATAGGGTGCTATAGGGGGCTATAGGGTTAGGGGAGCTGTAGGTGCTGTAGGGCGCTATAGGGCCTATAAGGTTCATGTGAGCTGTGGGCGCTATAGGGCACTATAGGGTCTATAGGGTTAGCGGAGCCGTCGGCGCTGTAGGGGGCTGTAGGGCTAGGGGAGCCAGGGGTGCTATAGGGCGCTATAGGGGGCTATAGGGCTAGGGGAGCCTTGGATGCTATAGGGCGCTATAGGTCTCTGAGGGGGGCGGAGGGGAGCTCCCCGATACACCGCGCCCCTCGCCCCCCGCCTCCCCCGGCACAGCCCCTCCCCCCGCCATCCCTTGGCCCCTCCCCCCTCCCCTCCCCCCCCCCGCCCCCTATAGCCACCGGCTCCCCCCGGCGCCGCGTCCCGAGCGATGGCGGCGAACCGCGTGGGGCGGCGGCAGGGGCGGGGGGGTTCCCCGGGCCGCTCCCCCGCTGCCCGGCGCCCCCAGCCCCCCGCCCGCAGCCCCGGGCTCCAGCGGCGACCGGCCAGGGTGACGGTCAAGTACAACCGGCGGGAGCTGCAGCGGCGGCTGGATACCGAGCAGTGGATCGACGGGCGGCTGGAGGAGCTCTACCGGGGGCGGGTAGGAACCGGCACCGGCACCGGGAACGGGACCAGGACCGGGCGCTGGTCCCGGCACCACGCACTCGGAACCGGGACCGGGAAAGGGAACAGGAACGGGACCGCAGGGCGCTGGTCCCGGTAAGAGCACCGGATGCTCGAACCGGGACCGGGAAAGGACCGGAACGGACTGCAAGGCGCTGGTCCCGGTTGGAGACGCGCCCGGGATGCTCGGGTCAGGACCGGGACCGGGACCGCAGGGCGCGCTGGTCCCGGTTGAAGAGCACAGGGATGCTCGGGACGGGGACAGGAACAGGACCGCAGGGCGCGGGTCCCGGTGGAAAACGCCAGGATGCCGGGACCGGACAGCTGGGACCGGTGGGTGCACCGAACAGGACGGAACCCGGACCAGGACCGGGACCAGCTGGAGAGCACCCAGGGGTGGCACCGGGAACGGGACCGGCACCGCACGACGCCGGTCCCGGAGTGGAGAACCCACCCAGGATGCTCGGCACTGGGAACCGGGACCAGGAGCAGCACAGGATCGGAGGCGCCGGTCCCAGTGGAGGTCCCACCCGGGATGTTCGCACCGGCACCGGTCACGGGGTCTCGGTGTCGTCCCCACCCGTGCCGGACCCGGTCCCCGTGGGAGCGACACGGAGGGACCCGGGGTGGGGATGGGACAGATGGGAGGGCAGATGTCCCGTTATCCCGCTGGCCTCGGCAGGGGGACACGGGGGAGCACGCGTGGGGGTCGGGGACACGTGGGAGGTCGGGATACCAGGGATACCTGGGACACGCGGGGGTTGGGGGGACACGCCTTGGTGTATGGAGGGGGGTTGGGGACACTTGGGGACACGCGGGACACGTGGGGGAGCGCACGGGACACGTGGGAAGGGTTGGGGACACACGCAGAAGCGAGACTCAGGGACACCCAGACCGTGGGGAGGGTTGGGGACACTCAGTGTGCAGCGAGGGCTCGGGGACACCCCACGCGTGGGGGGACAGGGCTCCCGCTGGCCCTAGGGGCACCCAGGGGTCCCCCATGGCAGGAGGGAGATGCGGACGAGGTGAACATCGCGACCTCCTGGGAGCTGGAAGACGGACGAGAGCGAGCCCAGAAGCTGCAGGTGGGGTTTTTAGGGGGCACCCACGCAGTTTGAGTGGGGACGGCGACCCCCCACTCACCTCCCTTCCCATCCATCCAGGGCATCCTGAGTCACAGCGACACCGAGGCACGCACCCACGGCGGGGTGTGTGTCCCCCATGGGAGGGCACGCGTGGAGTGGTGACACGAGTGGGGGGACACGCTGCCCCCCCGCAGCATTCTCCCAACTCCCGCTGCTCAACCGGGCTTTAAAGGCAAAAGTATTCGGCTCCGGCTACCTCCGGGGGCCTTTTCCTCCCGCTTATCTCCAGCAGCAGCTTTGGGGGGCCCTAATTAGTCCCTAATTAGCCTTTCCCCTTCTTTATACCAAGCAGGACTTCATGCAGGGCTCCTGGCCCAACTCAAGCTAAAAGTCCTCCAGCGACCCAGCCCGGACCCCACCCCGTGACACCCCCACTCCACTCGTGACCGTGGGGTGGGGTTGGGGGCACACCATCCAGCACCCATAAGGGGTCCGTGTCCCCCCATCCCCTCCAGCTGTACAGTAGCCCCAAACCCCCACCCCATGTAAATCCTTGACCCCCGAGATAAAACCTCGCTGCGCCACGGGGTGGGGTGGCGTGTGGTGGGGACCCACAAAAATTTGGGGACCCTCTCAAAATAGCAGGGCCCCCCAAACACATCCTTCCTCCCCAGCATTGCCTTCCTCCATGGCCAGCTCCATATTTAGGCACGAGCCCGAGACATGCCCACTTGGGGCAGGGGATTACTGGGTGGGGGGGGACACGAGTGGGGACACACACGACATCCCTCCCTCCCTCTTTTGTGTCACTGCGTGATGAGCTGCCCTTCTCAGCCTCCCCCAGCTGTTTATGGAAGAATCCAGATGTTGGGAACATCTGGGCAGAGTGCCCTGCCCCCGTTCCCCGGGGGGCCCAGGATCTGACCCCCAAAAGTGGGTGCAGGCCCCCAAACCCCACGCTTGGACCCCCAAGCCCACTTTTACTGAGTGGAATGGGCCAAAAGGGTATGGGGGGAGGAACTGAGGACTGGGGACTGGGGGTACAACCGGTACCCCAAGAGGTTGGGCTGTACTGCCCCTTGCCCCTGTTGGCCACCCCAAATGCCCTGCCAGAGAGACCCCCTGTACCCCCAATCTCGTAAGACCCCTGTACCTCAACCCACACACAAGACTCCTCCCCCAAGACCCCAACATCTGGGGGGTCCCCCACCACACTTCGCTCCCCTCGGAGGGTTTTGGGGTGCCCCAGCGCGGGACACCCAGCCTGCCTGCACCCGTTGTGGGGACACCCACATGCACCTAAATGGCCCCCTGAACTCCCACAGACACTCAAATCCACACATTCACCCCAAACCCCAGACACCCAAAACCACATTCACTAAAATCCCACAGATTCACACCTAAAACCCCCAGTTCACCCCAAACCCCCACTCCAAACCCCACAGACGCACCCTGCAACCCCATGATTCACCCTAAATCCTCTCACTCCAAACCCCACTCCTCTCCTGCACCCCCAAGGCCTACACCTGCACCCCCTAAAACCCACTCCCAGCACCCCTAAACCCACAGACACCCCTAAACCCACCACCTGCACCCCCAAACCCCACACCTGCACCACCCCAAAAGCCCCTAGCACCCCCAAACCTCCACAGACACCTAAACCCCCCCACTGGCCCCACAAACCCCCAGAAGCCCACACCTGTATCCCTGAAACTCCCCCAGACACCCCCTAAACCCCCAGACACCCCCTCAAGCCCCCACCCACCCCTAACCCCCCACATGCCCCCTAAACCCCTGCAGGCCCTCCTTTAAACCCCCCAGAAGCACCCCCCTCCCCACCTGCACCCCCAAGCCCCCAGACGCCCCCAAACCCCCACCTGCACCCCAACTCCTAACCCCCCACCTGCCCAAGCCCCCAGCTGCCCCCTCAAACCCCACCTGGCCCCAGGCCGGCCCCCACCTGCATCCCTCTAAACACCCCCAGCCACCCCTAACCTCCCCCACCTGCCACCCCAACCCCACCAAACCTCCCCCTACCTGCACTCCCCAAACCTGTTCTGCCCCTCACCCCCAAACTCCCACCAAACCCCCCCACCTGCATTTGAGAGCCACCCCCAAACCCCACCTGCACTCCCCTAAAAACCCCACCTGCACCCCAAACCCCCTACCTGCACCCCCAAACCCCCCAGGCCCTTAAACCCCTGCACTCTAAACCCCCCAGCTACACCCCCAAGTAAACCCCGCACCCCCTAAACTCTAAAACCCCCTACCCACCCCAAAAGTCAGCCTCCCCAACCCCTGCCTGCACTCCCCTAGTCCCCCCCAGTCACTCTCCTCCAAACCCCCCCTACCTGCACCCCCAAACCCCCCCAGTCACTTCAAACCCCCGGATGCCGCGACTTCAACCATCGGCTCCCCTCAACAGAATTTCAAGACACCCCTGAAAAAAAGGGAAGAAAAAGGGGAGAAACCCCCGCCCCACCCCCCAGTTTCACCTGTGGGCAAAACCCAGGTATTTCCGTCAACGACCTCGACTCCGAAACAATTATTTACACATTTATTACAATCGCTCTTCGAAACCTCCGGCAGGCGGGGAAAAAAAACACCCCCCCCCCCCCCCCCGCCCCCCACCTTTTTTTTTTTGTTTTTTCGGAAATCCCTAGAAAATAAAATAAAATAAGAAATCATTTTACAAAAAGTTTCAGGTTCCTTCCCCCGCCGGGAACGCCGAGGGAAAATATTTCCAGGGGAACAAAAAAAAAAGAAAAAACTAAAAAAACCCCCAAACCCATCGTAAATTTGAAGGAGCGATAAAAACCGCGCGGTTTTATCCCTAAAAAAGAACCGTTTGGGGAGTTTTTCGCGCGCCGGCGCTGACCTCGAGCGCCGGCTGCTCCCAGATGTGGTTTTTTCCCCCCAAAAAAAAGGTGGCGGTGGGTTTTTCACGCGTGGTTTTTTTTTTTTTTAACTCCTCCGGTGAATTTTTTCAGCCGGGAATGGGGTTTTATCTCCCTTTTCCAATCCCGCGCCGGGAAGGACGATTTTCCGTGACGGGGGGAAAAAAAAGGCACCGAGAGGCTCCGGGCGCAGACCTGCCCTTTTTTTTTTGGGGGGGGAAGGGGGAAAAATCCCCTTTTTGGGTTGCAAAATAGGAGCGAAAGTTGAGATTAATAATTTAATTTCAAGAATACAAATTTTTTTTTTTTTTTTTAATTCTTTTTTTTTTTGGTAGACTGCGGAATTTTTAGGGCTGTAAATATTTCGTCGCCTTCTCGGGGATTTGAAACTCCGCCCCCCCTCCCCCGGTTATTTTGAAAAATCATCAAGAAACGGCATAAAAATATTTACTTCCACTAAAAAAAACTCCCCAAAATCAAAAGAAACCAGAAACGCCCCCTCCCCGCAATTACAAAAGCAATTTCACATGGTTTGTTTTTTGTTTCTTTTTTTTTTTTTTTTGGGGGGGGGGGGAGAGGGGGGTTCTTTTTTTTTCATGGTTACTCCCGTTCGCCACAGCAGAATTTTAGAAAAAGACTATAATACAAAGATTTTTAGTTAATTCCGGTGTAAAAACGAACCCCGCGACCCCTCTTTTTAAAGCAAGAAATGAAGAATGGGGGGAATTTGGCCTCCCCCGAGCGGAGCTGGAGAAGTCGGGTTTGAAACGCGGAGATTGAAGTATTTCTTTCCCCCCACCCCACCCCGGATGATTTCCATCGGGGTTTGTTTTTTTTATTTTTGGGGGGGGGAGGGAAAGCGCTAAAATAAAGAAAAACGCTGGTCGTTATCGCAGAGGGAGACTTTGATTCTTCTTTTAAAACGCGGCTTTGGGAAATTCTCTTTAGTTACAGCAGGATTTATATACACGTTATATGGCTAAAGTGAGCGCTAATGGAATTAAAACCCCCCCCAAAAATACCCCCCAAACCCCCCCAAAATCAATCAAATTACCGACACTTTGCGCTGCTTAATTCGATGCACGGAGCAGAGTCAGGGTTTGGCGGGGGGTGGGTGGGTTTTTTTTGTTTGTTTTGTTTGTTTTTTAATACTACTGGCAGAAAGGGGAAGCCGTGGGATCGAAACCCTTAAAGACGTCTTTAAGGGAAGCGGCGTCTTGTTGCTCGCCGTCCTGAGCCGGGCTGTTCCCCGCAAACGGGCTTCCCGCTCCGGATTTGGCGCTTTGTTTCACCATCCCGTACACCGAGGGGACCGGGAGGTTGTGTACCCCGGGTTGGGGGGCCGTTTCTTGGGAAGGGGGAGCGGCGGCGGCGGCGGTTTTGGGACGAGGCCGGTTATAGCTGTTGTACCTGTCCGTAGCGGATTCGGCGTTCGCCTTCTCCGCTTCGGGTTGATCTAACGCCGATCGTCGGACAAAAAGGGGTTCCTTGGTTTTGCCGGTGGTTTTGGCGGAATCGGAGGATTTAGAGGATGAGTTGCCTTCGTTGGGAGACTCGGAGGCTTTGCTGCCCGAGCTCGGAGTCCTGGGATCGTACAAGCTGATGGCGCTCAGCACGCTGCTTTGCCCGCTGCCTTTGCTCAGCCCGCCGGCCGTCAGCAGCCGAGGGTCGTAGGGAGCGATGGCCGGGGCGGCGTCGCCGGCGGATGTCGGCTCTGCGGTTTTAGGGACTCTAGAAACCCCCGTTTCTGCTGATTTTTGTAACCTGGGATCGGCGGGGGCTTTCCGCATCCGAGGGTCGCTGGGTTTGTCGCTCTGGCTGGAAGACGGGCTGCCGGCCGCGTTCACAGTCTTTAATATCCTCGACAGGAGCTCGAAATCGGGGAGACCCGTGCCCGAAGAGGAAGCGGCGTCCCCCGGCGCGCTTCCCCCCCTCTGCCTGGGATCGGAAAGACCCGTTTGGGGTCTGTTAAGACGCGGATCGAGGGTAGGCATGGATTGAAGGGCAGCCGGGACGGGAATAAACTCTTGCTTTGGGATCGGTAGCGGAATCAGATCCTCCGGGCTCCATAGGATCATCCGGGCAAAGTTGGGTTTGTTGAGGACGACGTCTTTCTTGATGTGACTGAACTGCTGCAGCTGGGAGCGGGGATCCCGCAGGGAATGACCCGGGAGAGCGTCCAGGGGGATGTTGACCGGTTTATCCCGTAGAGCCCTTTCCCCTTCCTCCTCGTCGGGGAGCAGGGGGGGTTTCTGACCTCCGACGACGCTGGAATGAGGAGCTTCTGGTTTGGGGACGGAGGAGGGAATGTGTCGCGCGAGCCTGGGATCGGTGGGTCCCGAATCCCCGGGGAGAGACGGGACGGAAAGGTCTGCGTTTCGGGAAAGCCTGGGATCTCGTAAACGCGGATCGGCAGGACGACCGCTCCCTCCGGCTTGGGCTTTTTGCAGGCGAGGGTCGCTCACGCCGGAGGGTGGCCCGATTTCTCCGTGGGAGGGCGGGACGTGAGGTCTGCCGGAGCTTTGTTGCCTTAGGGTTTTCAATATGGAGGTGACGCTACTTCCACCGTCATCTTCGTCACTGGAATACCAGTTACCGGTATCTCCTGGGAGGAAGGAGAAGAGAAAGCAGCTGATAAAAGGCAATTAAAAGCCCTAACGCCGATGAGGGGGGCCCCAAAACGCGTCCCCTCTCCCCTCTCAACTCAACGCTGCTCAAATTCCCAACCGTCCCTTGCGTTTCGCCGCAACGGGGGACCACGCGTGACAGCCTCGGCCTCCCTGGTCTCGTTTTCACACCCCAAATTAGCGGAGAGCCGTAAGCATCCCTCTCTTCCTCTTCCTCCTGTCTGCAGCAGACTCCAGCTTCACCACAATTTAAGCCAGCAACCCTATCTCCTTCGCCTCCTGGCCCGCTGTTCCCATTTCTTCGGCAGACCTGCTCCTCTTCCTTCACCAGCAACGCGCTCTTTCCACGCTGGGGATTTTCTTTGAGGCACTCAGCACCCCTTGTTCCCTAAAGAATTCCTCCCTGACACCCCCATTTCTCCGATGGCCCCCTCTTTTTTCGGAGATCGCACCTCTGGGTGGGTAGAAACGGAAGCAGATCCAAGTTATCCCCCCCCTCTACGCGCGTGGCTTTGAATGGAAAATGTTGTATTTTGCTACTTGCCTTCCTCATTTTCGCGTTCCTGCTTATTGCTCTCGGCCAGTCTCCGAGCTCTCTCCTCTTCCTCCTGCTGCTTCTGCTGGATTCTCAAGTAAAGCGCTCTTTGCGCCGACGGCATGAAATCGGGGATGCTGCCCGGCGGTTTCGGTAAGCCGGGCGGGCCTCCTTCGCACAAGGCATCGTGATCCAAGGAGGGATCAGGGAACATGTGCTCTCCGGGAGGCACTTCCATGTCCTCGTAACCACCGTAGTCTTCTGCCGAGGAAAGATCATCACGTGTTAAAAGAAAACCTCAAAGCTGTGAAAAACAACCCGATTTTTCCCTCTCTCCGCCTGCCGCTGTGCCCGGGCATCCCGGGAACAACCCATCTCCGAGCCGGCATCTCCAGCAAAGCACCTAAGAGCCGATCCCGGCGGATCCTCGGGACGTACCTGGGTCTCCCATCATGCCACGATCCATCTCCAGACCTTCTTGCTGCTGGTAGAAATTATCATAGAAACCTTGCGTCGGCGGGCCGGGCGGCATCATGCCGGAGTGGGGGGAATCATCCGGTCCGTAGGGCATCATGGGGGGTCCGGGACCCATCGGAGGGCCGGGATTCATTCCCGGGCCCATCGGCATGTCCGGGTGCATGTCCGGGTGCATATCCGGGTGCATGTCGGGGTGCATGTCCGGGTGCATGTCGGGATGCATGTCAGGGTGCATATCGGGGTGCATGTCGGGGTGCATGGGTCCAGGCATCGGTCCTGGGGGTCCTCCTGGCCCGGGGAACCTGGGGGGAGGAGGACCTGGGTGCCTGAAAGAGAAATCGGAAGAAAATCCGCTTTAACACGCGCTTCTCCGCTTCTGGAGGGACGGAGCCAGGGCTCTGCCAGCAGCAGCACCTGCGCCGGACCCAAAAACGGAGAGAAACCTCTTTTCTACACGCTCGCGCCCACCGTCGGCGGCTGCGTCAGGACAGAGCTCCTCGTTCGACGCAAAAATCCGCCATCCTCCTCCCTCTCCCCGTTACCTGGAGATGGTGACACCCACCTCACGCCCAGCTTCTCCGCCAGCTGCCCGGTGGGCCGCACGACGATCTCAAACAGCGAAGGGATTTTTTTGTACATGTCCTGTTGTTGCTGCAGCTGCTGCGGCGACAGAGGCTCGTGCATCGGCGGCGGCATCTGCGGCCCCGGCGGGGGAAGCGGTGGCGGCGGAGGGGGAGGAGGGCCTCCGGGGATCGGTCTCCCGTTCGGAGACGTCGGAGCCGGTGGTCCGGGAGGGCGAGGAGGCGTAGGCAGCAAGCCGACCCCAGGGGGTGGTTTGGGGAGAGGATTGATGCCCTGTTTCTTTAGCTCTTCGACTTCTTTCTCGTCCTCTGCGCCTGCTTCTGCATCATCCGCCAGCATCTGAGAAGATAAAGGAGTAAGAGCAGATCCGCGGAGCTGTCCCGCCGACCGACCCGCTCCAAAAAAACCTCTCCCTCCCTTTCCACCTGCAGGATCTACTTCCACGGAAGAAAAAGAGACGCTGAACACCGCGTTAACACCCTGTACCTTGTCCAGAAGCTCCCGCGTCTCCTCTGTGAGCGGATCGTGAGAAAACATGCAGTCATCCCCGTTGATGCAGTTGCCCGTGGTGTGGAACAGCTTGCAAGGGAAGTCCCGTATTGTTTATTAAGGAGGATAAACCCCAACGGGGAGTAACTCCTACAGCCAGAGAGGCTACAGATGCTTTTCACTTTGAAATGTGGCTCTCGACGCGTAGGATTTTCGCGGTCACGACACTGATATTAAACTACCGTTACCAGAAACACCCCGCTTTCCTTTCTGCCGTGTTTTCCTGTAGGCGCAACGGCCACAAACCTCATTTCTTCAACAGGAAAGGTGAGGCTAAGAAGGAACCGGGAGGGCTCCCTGCGGCCCCCCTCGTTCAGCCTGTCAGCGGAGGATGTGTTACCCAGAAATGGTCTTTTTTTCCCCCCCCTTATCCCCCACATGCAGCTATAAAGAGTAAACGAGACTGATTTAAGGCTGGCTTAATGAAACAAGTGAAAAACCAAAAGGATATCATGCATGTAAGGGCAGTTTTCAGCCCTGGCGCAGTAGCCGGTGATGTAGAACTTGCACAGTTCCCGTTTCTTTGGTAGTTCAATATCATGACTGAAATTGCAGTGGTCGCCCTGTTCAGAAACAAGACGACAGCGTGTTAGCAGGTGGAAGCGCGAACGCGTTCGTCAGCAGCCCAGAACACACCTAGGGCAGGCAGGGAGACGTGTACTTTTACAAAACGCTCTTTGTAGGCATGGATCCCTCCCGGAAATCGGTTAAAACCTGGACTTGACGCTTCAGTGAGGGTCCCGTGTGTGTATGAAGAGATCTACAGCGATATTCTCGAATTATTCCCTTACCCAGGTACATCTGCCTTCCACAAAGTATTTGCAGATCACTTTCCCTTTCTTATCCGACTGCTGGTGGGGTTTGTCGTGGTCGTTCCGCCGGTAATTTCCACCACCTCCTCCGTCCTATCGGAAGCACATTGTATTAGTTGACAGAGAATGTGAAATAGGAAGCAACAGATGACACAAGAGAAATTAAAACTTCCTACGCAGCCACTTCTGAGAGGGAAAAACGCTGAGATTTGGGATGAAAAAGGGAGGTGAAGATGAGCGCGCTGAGCCTAGCAGGCTCCTGAGCACGGCTCGAGTCACCTCTCGGAGGATCGGAATCCAAAACATCCATCCCCTTCAGAGACGGGACAACTTTTGTGGATTCTGGGGAAGATCCGTTTGGTTTTTTCGCTCCTGCGAAGGCTTTCTTGGAAGCCTGACTGGATCTAGAGAGGGGGATGGGGGAGAGGGGGGCAGCCAGCACTGCAGCAAGCCATTAGAAAACAAAAATGCTACTTACTCCCATGTCCTCATCGTAGTAATCGTCGTCTTCATTCATTCCACCACCTTTCCCCATTCCACTTCTGTTTCCACCTCTGCCTCGTCCTCTGCCCATTCCTTTATTTCCTCTTCCTCTGGGGCCACGACCACGTCCTCGATTTAAACCTGAAAGACACCCCCTCGTTTCTAATTTCTCTCTTTCCGTAAAACGTGGGAGAGAGCAGAAAGCAGGGAGAGAGAGCAGAAAGCAGGGACGTCCCAGCACAGCTCGTTATCCCACTCACCCCGTCCACGATTCTCCTTACTCCTGCGGTACTGATTCAGCTCCTTCGAGTAGTCGTCGTACTCGTCATCGCCGATGGGCTCCTCATTATCGCAGTACTGCAAACGAGAAAGATCGGTGCCTTTAGTGAGCTGGGATGAAGCGCAGCCCCCTCAAACACAGGCGTCCCGATCGTGAAAAAGAATATTCTCTCGCCTCCGTGCTTCCCCGAGAGCAGGTCAGAGACTCGGCACTTACTTCCATCTCTTCGTCATACATTTCCTCCTCTTCCTCGGGGTGGTCGCCCCTGCCTCGCCCTCGGTTCCCTCGGCCCATGCCTCGGCCTCCTCTCATTCCCCCTCTGCCACCTCGCCCTCGGTACCCTCTGCCTCGGCCACGGCCGCCTGGCGAAGCAAAGGGATGGGGTCAGCTTTGCGCTGCGTTTCGCCCCTCAGGTAGGTTCAAAAAGCACAACAATATCCCAGACAAGGAAAAATAAATAATAACCTTTCAGTACGGGATTACCGGCATCTTAAAAACTCGTTTCTAAGTCAATCGGTTTTTAATATGCTAGAAGAATGGATTTTGAAGAAGCCAAATGATAACCTTTTTTAAAAAAAAACAATGCTGTGTGACCACGTCAGCCGCTGCCCAGGTATGTTAGACTGGTAACGTAAATCTGCGTACTCCAGATGTGATGATATCAGACTCATTACGCTACCAATTACCTTCATTTTCCTTTCAAATAAAGGTTTTGTTTAATTTTATCCATTTTCAACCACTTACGTGCTTTTAAAACGATGTGCGCTAGCAAGAAAAACGCTTATTTAAAATGTTAAATTATCCACAGGGATTTGAACTTTCCCCTCGGAGTGTAAAACAGGAAAAAAACACTTTCCCCCGTCACAAACTAACACTGAAGAGCGGTTCAGGCCATTGCAGCCGGCTCTCCCCAGGCAGAGCTTCATGCAGGCAGGGCAGTTCACCTTCATGAAGCTTCCCGCATGTGTCGGGCCTCATTTGGCCGCAGATCAGCTAAACAAGCTGCAGGTAACGAGCGTGTCAGAGATACGGTGAAAAAAGGAACGTTTAGACGTACCTCGCCCCCGGTGAGAGCCTTCCTTCGCTCTCCGGTATTGATTCAGCTCTTTCGCAAAGTCATCGTAATCTTCCTTCCCTATATCTTCATCCTCTTCCCCCTCGTACTGACCGTACTCCTCATTCTCGTAGTCCTCATACATGCCGTAATTCTTGCTCTCCATTTTAGAGTAGCTCTTCTTTTGCATGGGAGCGCTGTGAGAGGACGGATACTGCTGGTGGGACTTTGGGAAAGGCAGAGAGGTTAGTCGTGAAGAAAAGGAAAGCCTAATACCATAACTTAATTTTAAAAAAATCATTAAAAAACACCAACCCAAATAACAGCTAGGTGAAAACTAAAGAGGCTAAAGGACCAGAGCCAAAGCGTGTGGCCCGTAGATGGAGCTAGACGGGCACCTGCGCTCAAATCTTGCGGCGGCTCTGAACCAGAGAGCAGCTTTCCCTTCCCCGTCCGCTGGCAGGTACTTACGGAAGAGTAGGGCGGGCTGTATTCCCTGTATTTTCTGTGTCCCTTTTCAGCAGGACTGAAGTCCGAGTCCTCGCTGTAATCGGAGAAGTCATCGCTGGAAGAAGCGTGGCGCTGCAAGGCAAGGAAAACCCGCGGTGCAATTTTATTACAGGCCAGCTCTGACTCTGACACCGCTGCCGGGCCTCTGGCCTTGCGATACAACACAACTAAGTCTCCCTTTTGTCTTTTTTTTTTTCAGGAAACTCAATTTTTGTTTAACAAAATCTTCACAGTGTTCACTGAATTACAAACTGGAAGCCTGTCAGCAGGTTATCTGCTAACGATAACGAAGACAAACACGATACACCACCTGCGCTCCAGAAATCCTTGGAACTGAAGTAACAACATCCTTGATTTTGCAAATATGGCAGTCTGCAATCCTCTTTCAGGTCAATACCTAACTCCAAAGTAATTCCCTAACTCCAAAGTAATCACCAAAGTCATTCCCTAACTCAAAAACTGTTTTATTTCCGCTCTGCATCCTCAGATGGACAAGAGACTGCTGTAGCATTTTTCTCCTACCTGCAGACCTCGGTGCCCCGCTGCTGCACTTGCTATTCCTCAGAGGAAGGCGTTAAGGAGCTAAACCCCAAGAATCCTTGCGAGCGCTCCCACCTCGCAATTATCGTTAGGGGAAAAGCCTCAAACTACCCATAATAACGTTAGAGGAAGAATTCCCTGGAGACAGCCGATGGCAGAGGAAGGCAGACCGGAGCTGGGATCCCGGAGGACCCGGGAGGCAAAAGCAGCGCGTGGCTCACCTTGTGTTTGGATTTCCTTTTTTTCTTGGATCTCCTCTTCTCTTTCTCTCTCTCTTTCCGACGCTTGCGCTTCATCCGTCGATGGGCTTTCTCATCATCTGAATCGCTGTGATGCTTCTCCCCTTTCTCCTTCCGACCTCTCTCTTGAGATTCGGAGGGATCCTGCGCCTCCTCCCCTCCGTCATCCTCCAGCTCCCCTTCTTCCAGTTCTCCATCCTCCCTGTAAAGCAAACAGGCGCGTTTAATTCCCCTTATTCAAAAAAAGAAAATAAAACCTGCTTATTCCGCTCACCAGCCAGCCAGGCGCTCGGCTCCCAAAGTGCTCACAAATTCCTAGTTACGGTGGTTTTAAACATCTGACCGCAAATACCGATTCTGTTCACCTCTGCCACCGAAATCTGCTCGAGCTCTCGCTCAGCCTGGAGTTAAACACGGCGAAGAAGCATCTCGCAAACAACAAACGGAAGCCACGACGTTACGGCGCTCAACTTTCATATGAAATTATTGCGAATGAACTCCAAGAATGGAAATTGGTGCTTTAATAAAAGATTCGGTCCACTCCAAGAGCGGAAATTGGCGTTTTGATAAAATCATCGGCCCTCTAGAAGACAAGAACAAGTAAATACCGTGTTGGTTTGCCAACTCTAGGGCCGTGTGCCCAGTTATTTCCACTCTCTCTACCTCGTGCTACACACACACAACTGTGGTTAGCCGAGGTGATAAAGCAAATCTGAAACTTCCTCGAGAGGATTCCCCAAGCCTCGCTCAATTAAATTCAATTAAAAATTACTCAGATACGGGTTACGAGAAACTTTTTACAACCTCGTAACAGAATAAATGTGTAATACGGCACGAGTTCAATCAGCTCCCTTGTGTTTTCCTTCTCTCCCGACAGGTCCCGAGTTTGTCGCTGCGTGATTTAAAACAAGAGTGGGGTCTCCTCCTCCCTTTTCACTTAAGGTAAGCTATAATTAAAAACATAAATGCCGGCTTGTTTATATATGTCACGGGCGTTCACAAACAACAATGTAGGAGCGTATAGGAGGTGGATCTTTGACACACACCCCTCTGGTTGGGGTTTTTTTTGGGGGGGGCTATGGAAAGACCGGCTTCTTTGGCCGCTCTTTAGCACTACAATGGGAACGGCAGCCGCGGCGGCGTGCCGTGCCGTGCCCGCGCCGTGCCGCCGGCTGCGGTGAAGGCGGCTCGGCTGGAAGAAGGAGCTGCAGCCGCTCGGTAGCTCTCAGGGAGGCCTGGACGCTGAAATGGGGTTTATGAACGGCATTCAGAAAAAGCTGTGCTGCACGAACGAGCCGACCTATTGATAACCTCAAGTTACACTAAAAAAACGCAAGAAAAACAGAATTATTTCCCCAAACACATTAAAAAACCTACAAAAAACAGCGTTAACAATCCCCAGGAAGCATCCTGGGGAGGTTTCAGCATCGCGGAGAGCAAACGCTCAGATCCAGCCGCCCGGTCCGACTCCGAAGCAAAGCTCCCCTCTTGTTTTTGTTTGCACTTGCAGCATTTTAATAACAGACTGGCTCCAAAATCAAGCTCACTTAAGTATTACTCATGAAGCTTTTAAACCTGACGCGTAATTCCTAGTTTTAAAAGCAAGTATCAGTGGAAATTACTTCCGTCGCAGGAACGCAGCATCCTTCAGGTGTTTGTGTTCAGTGAGATCGGTCTTGGAACAAGACCTGAGAAACTCAGGCTCTGCACAAAGCCGAGCAGAAGTAAGAACAGAAACAAAACAAGCTTACGGAAAGGAATTTAAATACCCGTGTATTTAAATTCTTAAATAAAAGTCCTGCCAAAGCCTCTCTCCTTTCCCTAGAGGGACAGGTTCATCAATAAATGGATTTCAAATTAGAAATGCCACCAGGTTTCCGGATCCTAGTAGCAGAGGACTAGCGAGAAGAGCGAAGCGAAACACCGACGCAGCTCAGCCCGGGCACGGGACAGGCTCGTAGGAAATAAGGAGCTGCTACAAAGCCCGCTGCGGCCCGATAAATGCCCTCACGCCATACGTCTGGCTATTCCCTTCGGCATCGCTCCGTTGAAATCAGCATCATTTACCCTCTCCCAGAAGTCCTCGCCGGCTGGGGATCGCGATCGCTCCCTGCCTTCCTCGCTGCCTTCAGAGAGGAACGAACGCGTGTCGCTAACACCTTAATTGCAATTTTCAGGAGCGATAATTACCCTTCGTTTTGCATAGTACAGGTGCTTTTACCCTGCCTTGAGTTGCTCTGGTCTGATATCAAGGTTTAGAGGAGACTACGCCCCTGGAGCCGTGTCCCTATTGACAACAGCATAATTACATTCGCCGTGGTTACAAGAAACGAAGACCAAAAAGGCTCCTGAGAACAAAGCGTAAACATTTTGCGGCCACCGCAAGGATTATTTGAAAAGCACCAAGAGACGGGACGAGGCCGAACCACCAGAACGATCGCTGAGCTGTTTAGCAGATGAATATTAATTATTTAATCAACACACCTCTCCTGAAGAAGCAAAGTCTGAGAAATCATGTTTATACAGACGCTTAGATACCAAACCACATCTTAAGACGGGCAATATCATCTCCTGCTGTTTTTTTAACTCCAGTTCTGCCAGATTTGAGTAGGTTTGGGCCAGAAACGATACACCAACCTCTCAGAGGGACTGTTTAGTGCTTGGGAAAGCGCTCTGAAAAGTTTTAGGCAAGGTTATCAAAGCGTTGAGTTTGCCTACTGGTTTTAAACACAACGAAACGGAGTCATTTGAAATACGGCAACCGGTAAGGGTGTTTGAAAGCAACCCAACGATTTCTAAGGCTGGACGGAAAAAAAAAAAAAAAATTAAAGCAATTAAAGCAACGTTGTGCATTTTCGGGGGACGGCTCACCGTGGAGAGTCGCTGCGGGTACGCGGTGAAGAAGCCATGTCTGTTAAGCAACTATTGGTACTGCAGAAAACACTGACTGGGGGAAAATTCTTCCCTGAATCCACGCTCATTTCGGGCTTTCCTATCGCTCCTGCCCGCCTGATCTATAGGGGACGGTCGCCGGCGCAGCACGCATCCTCACGGAAGGACCCACGCCGGCTGCCGCGCGGCGTATGTGACCTCAGCGCCACGGCAATGACGTAACACAGCGGTGACGACGCCTGGAAAAAAAACAAAAGCCCTTTCCAATCGTTATCCTGCCATACCGAGAGCGTGAGCGCTTTGCTACAGGAAAAGTAGTAGGAATGAACGTGTTACGAGAAAATTCAGTGGTTTTTTGCAATTCCGGCCACTGAAGAGCAGCGCAAGAATTAAAATATTATCTTAAAATAAATAATGTCACTTTATACAGCTGAGGCTTTGTTAAATTTGGAAATGAGCGTAACGAAGTGACAAATGAGTGGCCTAGACGGCAGATTTACTGTCAGTTATAGCTGATATACCCTCCTAACCCTATTAAAGATATTATTGCTCCTTGCTCGTTACACCCGAAAGAAACCCCGTCGAAAATAAGCCTCTTGGCTCCCATCCTTGGGAAAACACAAGTGTTTTTTACTGTTTTTAAGAAAGAGCTTTGTGTCCTCTCACCTGCTCTACAGACATAGGTGCGACAGACGCGTACCTCGGAGTAACTTCTATACGATACCCCTATAAAAAAAACCCTATTTAATAGCCGACCCGCTGGAAGAAACCTTCCTTTACGCGGCGGCTTTTTGCACAAGAGGTGCAGCTGACCGTGAAATCGGCCGGCCGGTGCGTGATCTGGTTTTGCCGGAGCGGATCCACGGGTGCCGAGAGCAGGGAGGGGGTTTGTGTACAGAGGTAGATCTCAGTTTAACTTCGAGGAATGCAAAGGACGGGGAGGGGGGGGGAAATGCTTTTTTTTTTTTTTCCCCGAGCAATGCAGCCAGGCGGCTTTGAAAATAACGCTCTGGAAGTCACCGGCTTGCAAATCCCCACAATTTAATCTCACGATAAGCGAACGTTCGCTTCTAATTTTACGTGATTTTAAGTAAAATGCTTGACGGGGACTTAAGCTGCGCACATAGGTGCGTATCTTTAGGATAAACACCTCCTGCCTCAAGCTGAGCGCCCATGAGAGTTTAAAGTTGATTTTTAACAATCTGATGTATTTGACAGCGTACTCCGTGGGGGGGGTGGGGTGGGAAATGATCAGATGGCAAATTAAAATCGTAAGCTCAATAAAACCAAGTAAAAACTGAAAATTAACCATAAACCAACTGGCTGAACTCGAGGGGGAGTGTTTTTTTTGGCGAGAACGGATCATCCCGGCTGAAAGCAACTCTCCACAAGCTATTTCAGAGCAGGATTTAAAACCAGACCCCTCCGCGTGTACAAGAGGGCAAGGATACCACGCTGCTTTTAAGTGGAATTTAGCTCTTTTTAGGACAGACACGTAGTTTTTGCTCGTTCTCTGCATTTTAAGGTTTTCTAGTGAAAACACAAGGCCGGGCTTTTCAGAGTGACCGCTACATCCAGCTAAAGGTTATTAATCACACATTTAACGCTTCAGCAGAAGTTTACTGCCTCGCCAACAACTTGCTCGGAGGAAACGTATCCTACCCCAGCATCACACCTGCACGCTCCGCACCGGAGAAAATTATTCAGTGAGATCTCTATTCTTTCACCAAAACATTGATTATTCCAGAATAATCCCAAAGGAACTAAGCTCTCCTCCGGCCCGCCAGTGCGGCCGCCTTCCATTTTATTCCAAGTGGAAACCAGGGGAAATACATCAATCAAGAAATAAAAGAAGCACCGCTTTGAAGGCAGCGGGGCCACGCTGCCTCATTCAAACTGCGTGGACTGGGGCAGAAGTCATTAAAATTTATCAGCTTTTTCTATCTTCGATATAGTTGGGTTTTGGGGTGGGTTTTTTTCATTATGGTAACAAATATGTTGTACCAATGTATAAGAGGCTTGGAGAGAGATCCCTTTAGCCCGCTCCTGGCTGTAATCGGGGCAAATCCTCCTCCTGACATCCCTAAAACCTGTGTTTTTAAGCGACGTTTGTACTAATGGAAACTTTCAGGCGCTATTTGGTCACAACTCAAGGTTTCTCGGGGAATGTGCTCGACTCAGCTGCTAATTCTGAACGTCCTCTCTGCTCCCAGGTTAGCTCCTTCCCGCTCCTCCTATCCGAATCCTTCAGTGAAATCCTAACGCTGAGCGCTGACGTCCTCGCTGCCACAGCACGGTTGATGCCACAGCAACGGGATACGTCCCAGGCCCTGAAAAAAAAAAAGCTGCTGGGGTCTAGGATTTGCTTTAGCCCTTCCTTTAACCCGGTACAACAAAGCCTCGCTCGACCCAAGGAGCCTCAGCCGAACAATTACGCCCTTAGAAAAAAAAAAAAAACCCCGTCCCTGCAAAAAAAAATTCCTGGCGGGTGCTTTGCTTCGCTATCAGAATTTGCTCCGATTTTCCAGGGAGCTACTCACGGTACCGATGTTAAATGCCTGCCTGCGTGTTTGCACGATTAAAAAGGTAAAGTCTAGCAAACCGTGAGCACTAGAAGGAGGTTAAGCCCAATTAAAAATGGGTCGGGGGAAGGAAGGCACAAGGAAAAGCCCCAAACAAGAAGTTTGAGTCCTACTGCTAATATTTAACTATATAAAAAAAAATACTACTCGCTTTATGGATTTATGGAACCAGTCAACAACTCCTGTAAACTTGGCAGTACAATCCCTGAAAACTCCTGACATTCGAACAATTCCTGGTTCTTCCATCCCTCAAAAGGGAGAAAATTAACCTAAAGTTTCCCAGCAGCTTATTTTCTTTCTTTTCTACCACATCTGTCCTTTCCGACTCATCTTGGTATGGATAAAAAATGGCTTATGCCGTTAGCAGCGGACAATCAAAAACCAGTGTGGATTTTTCCGGGATCAAGAGTGGAAGTATAAAGCTTAACATGTACGTACATTTAGTAAAATAACAGAACAAAGTTTACTAATTGAATATATTGGGGGAGAAAATCGATGGTATGAGGTCCCACTCTCTCTGAACCAAAACCATTTTGGCCAGACCAGTAACATTTTCAAGCTCTGATAGTGGACCTTTGATCGAAGGGGAAAAAAATATATCCCAGCTTTGTGATTTCGTGGGCAAGTTAAGCCGCAGAAGGTGCGAGGACCATAAGGGTCCCATCATAAACATTTAAAAACAGCGACAAAAAGGCATAAAAGACATCACTGGATATTGTTTTATGTGAAAAACCCTTTCTGGAATGCAATTAAATCTGTAACGGAAAGCCCTCTAATTTGCTATAACAAGTGCTTGCATTATTTTACAGTTTAAGCAGATGTATACACCTTTTTCTCTTTTTTTTTTTTTTTAGGGAATAAAGACAAGAGGGAAACAAACCACCACAATTTCACACAACTGTATCGGTGTGCTTAGAGGAAACACTGGGGTTTTTTTCCTGAGAACAATGTAAGCTGGATGAAAAGGGGCAAAAGTGTGTGGTTTTTGTCTCCAGGAAAAACTAACCCAAGAAATTAAATTAATTGGACGGGGAGGGGGAGAAATACCCAGCGCTGTGCATGGTGTTCTTACTTCGAACTTGAATCGTGTGAAGTAGCGTGAGGAACAAACTTGAGCTTTTCGTTAACGCACCTGATCGACAAAGGAAAAGAAAGGGAGAAGGAAAATCGAGGACGCTAACGAGAGTTGTTACAAACTGGGTGCTTGCACTGTACGTCGCTACTTCAACTTCTCTAATTATCCGACATGAGGCTGTACATGGGGATGGGGGAAAAATGTGTGATGACATTTGGGGAACGGTGCTTTCTTTGCCACCTTTTTTTTTTTTTTTTCTTTTTGACACACTTTGGAGTTGTTTAACAAAATTTTTTAACATCTTTTTCTGCTTTACGGGCAGACCCGCACCCAGGGGCAGCCGGTTTACAGTCAACGTAATGGAATGAGGATGGAATTTGCAGACAAAGCAATGGATCCACATCCTACGTCTAGATGGCATCAAGGGTCAGTGGTATGAGTTTTACCGAGGCATCTCAGTGCTACTTCACCTGGAAACGTCACAACAGACATATTTGGGAGTAAATTGTGTGCTTTTGTGACTTTTTTTGTCTTTTAAACATTCACATCGGCGGGGTGCACAACTCTATCGGTCATTACAAAGGGGGAGAATTCTGCTTGGTTTGTAGACACACGGTATCAACTCACTGCTTACACGAAACGTACCCTGCAGATGATCTCAGGACTTATTTGGTGGCGGGGAGGGGTGGGGGAAAGGCAGGAAAAGGTATAATTTAATTATTCAATAAAAGAGCTTACTTACCAACCCAACCCTGCATCACATGGAAAAGAAACCTCCTCAGAGACAAAGGCATGCTAATGCATAAAAGCAGCTCCCTGCACTGCACACCTGCCCTCCCGGGGAGTGGGCAGGCAGCAAACCTCCCTCTTTTTCTCTTTTTTTCCCAGACATACATGCTTAAACTGTTTATTTTTGCCGATACTTTCTGGCTATATGGTTTCAACTAAGAAAAAAATAAAGAAGTGCTAATAAAGGAAATGGCTAAAGTTATGTCGGGGAAGGGGAAGAAGGTGCTTTACATACATCTCAGAGGAAGAAGGGGTTCCTGGGGGATATATATATATATATATTTCTAAACTTTTTAATACCTGGGAGCACTGGAGGTGAGCCTTTCTCTATCAAGGAGGGGGGGATGATGGAGGCTATTGCACCCCAACACTCCCCCCCCCCCGTACCCCCAACCCTCGGTACCTTCCTGCCCCCGCCTGCACTCCCTGTTTGAGCCAAGGAATATTTTTAAGAAGCGGCAGGAAGACAAAGGGGACGTTAATGAGGCCAGCGCTGCCCAGGAGAAATAACGTCATTAAAGACCTCATTAAGGACCCCCCCCTCAAACAAAAAAAAAAAAAGCAGCTAGGAGCCCCCCCCAAGCAGCTAGCAGCCCCCCCAAGCAGCTAGGAGCCCCCCACCCCTCTCCCTGGCCTCCTCCAGACCCTCGCTCCTCTCATAACCACGTCTAATCCCCCCCACAACACCCACCCACCCCCCCCCCCGCCATGGTACCCCAGGCCCTGCGCTGGCCCTCAGGGCCCGGCCCTACCCAGGCCGCGGCCCCCTCCTCCTCCTCCCTCGGCCTCCTGCTCTACCCAGGACCCCCAAATATCCCCGCTGTCCCTGCCTCTAGCCCCCGCTTCCTCCTCCCTCCTCCTCCTCCTCGCAGCCCCCCTCCGGGCCCCGCTTCCCCCCCCCCCCAAAGCCGGGCCTACCCCCCCCCGCCCGCCTCAGGCCTGCGCCCTGGCTCCCCCGCTCACCTCAGGCCCTGTCCCCCCCCACCCCCCGGCCCCCCACCACCGGTCGCCCCGCGTCCCCCACCCCCCCCCAAACCTGGTCCGGCGAGCCGGACAGACAGACACAGACAGACAGAGAGGCTCTCGGGAGAGGCGGTTACTGGACCTTTCGTCCGGGCCGTGGTGGTGTTGGAGCGGCGGCGGCGGCCGGGGGAGGCTGCAGCTGCCGCTGTCGTGGTGGTGGCAGGACGGAGAAGGGGGGGTGGAGTGCGGGCTGGGGGGGGAAGCGGCGGCGGCAGGGGGGACACTCGGGCTCTCCACGGCCATGGGCAAGGGGGGCGGGGGGGCGAACAGGGGGGCACAGTCACTGTACAGCGCGGGGGTCGGCTCGGCACGGCCCGGCCCGGCCCGGCTTATCCGCCCGCCCGCCCCGCGCTCCACGGGCAGGCACACAAAATGGCGCCCGCCGGCACGCAGCCGCGCCGAGGCAGCGCCCCGCACGGAGGCCGGAAAAAAACGAGCGGTGCCGGAAAAAAACGAGCGGTGCCGGAAAAAAACGAGCGCCCTCCCCGCCTTCCTCAGCGAACGGTGCCGGAGGTTGCCGAAAGTGAACGGGAGATGGCGGGAACGCCCGAAAAGTGCCGAGGAGGTGAGGCGAGGACGAGTCCATCTGAGCGGGAGGGGGGAGCTGTGCAACTGAGCGCGCACGGGGAGGCCCCTAGCCGAGCCACGCGGCCGCACGCCCTCATGCGGGGACGGAACGGCGGAAGAAGCCACTCGAGATGGTTCTCCCGTGGGGGAACGGGCGTGGGGCTGCGGGAGCGCTCCGGGTCGTGGGGTGGATCCTCCCCCCTCAGTGGACGTGGAGCGGTGCCGGGTGCCGCGCGGCGTTCGCGCGGGCCGCCAGGGGGCGCTGCCCCGGCCGTGAGGCGGCGGCGGCGGCGGCGGGATGGTGGAGAAGGAGGAGGGCGGCCCCGGCGGCATCAGCGAGGAGGAGGCGGCACAGTATGACCGACAGATCCGGCTCTGGGGCCTCGAGGCCCAGAAGCGGTCAGTGGGGCTGGGGTCCGCGAGGGGAACCGGAGGGGGGCCCTAGAGGGGCCGAGGGGGGGGGCTTCTGGGAGCGCTGCGGCCTGTGAGGGACCCTGTAGGAGCTTGTGAGGGGTCTGGAGGGGCCCTGCAATACGAAAGGGGCCTTGTAGGATCTTGTGGGGGGCCCTATAGGGGCTTGGAGGGGCCCCGCACTGTGAGGAGGGGCCCTGTACTGTGAGGAGGGGCTTCTGGGGAGCCCTATAGGGGCCTGGAGGGGTTTCTGGGGGCCACCCAGCCTGTGAGGGACCCTGTAGGAACTTGTGAGGGCCCTGCAATAGGAGGGGGACCTTGTAGGAGCTTGTGGAGGGCCCTGTAGGGGCTTGGAGGGGCCCTGCACTATGAGGAGGGGCTTCTAGGGGGGCCTGGAGGGGCTTCTGGGGACCCACAGCCTGTGAGGGACCCTGTAGGAGCTTGTGAGGGGCCTGGAGGGGCCTTGCAATATGAGGGGGGCTTTGGAGGAGCTTGTGGGGGGTCCTATAGGGTCCTGGAGGGGCTTATGGGGGCCCTGCAGCCTGTGAGGGACCCTGTAGGAACTTCAGGGGGGGCCTGGAGGGGTCCTGCAATGTGAGGAGGGCCTGGGAGGGGCTTATGGGGGTGTATAGGAGCTTGTGGCGGGCCCTATAGGGGCCTGTGGGGGGGCCCTGCAATGTGAAGGGAGCTTGTGGGGGGGCCTATAGAGGCCTAGAGGGCTTGTGGGACGGGTATATAGCCTGGAGGGGCTTGTGGAGGGCCCTGGAGTGGCCCTGCGATGTGAGGGGGGCCCTATAGAAGCTTGTGGAGGCTGTATAGGAACTTGCAGGGGCCTATGGGGACCCTACAGCATGTGGGAGGGCCCTACAGGGGCTTCTGTGGCAACTGTAGCCGCTGTGGGGGGTCCTCAGGAGCTTTGTAGGGGCTTCAGAGAGGCGTCGGCAGTGGGTACATAAGCATATAGGATCTATAGGGGCTCGTGGGGGTCTGTGGGGTCTCTGCCTGACCTCCTGCAAAACTTGGGCTTAGCCAAACTCACTGTAGTCCACATTTGGGTGAAATTTGTGCCTCCTGGAGTTGAAGCTGGGGGGGGGAAAATAAAAATAAACGGCTTCTGATTCATTCCCAGCTGGAATTGCAAAGCATCTGCTCCCACCTGCCAGTTCCTGGTTTTTTCCCTGCTAGAAACCCTCTTGCTCAGCCCTTATTTTCTCTATAAGGGCTTTTTTTTTTTTTCTTTCCCCAGCTTTCAAGTTACTTCTTGTGGTCCTTTTCTGCAGCCTGTCCAGATTTCTGCTCGTTTCCAATTTCTTAGGTGTTCCCCGGGAAGCAGCCGATGGGGTTCGTTCAGGAGAAGGTGGAATAACCCCAAAATATGAAGACGAACATATTGACGTTGCTGGACGCAGATAAAAACGAGCATAAAAATAGGCCAAAAAAGCAGGAGTCTCTCTGTTTAACAGCCCAGATTGTTGCTTGGTGTTGAGTAAACTTGATTTTGTCGGAAAACCGACACAGACTTATCGATTACAGACTTCCAAGGCGGGGGGGAAATACCTAAATGATACAAGGCGAGGAAAACACATTGGTCATTTATTCGGAAAACGTAAAACTTGCGCGCGCAGTTTTGTGCTGGAATAAATATACGCAAAAACTTACTCATTTCCCATTAATTATAGTTTATCTGCATCCCAGTGCAGCTTAAGGAGGAGCTCCAGCCCCTTTTTTGGGGGGCTATTAAGAACCCCAAAGTGCGCATTGTAGTGAACCCACAACTCCCCCCACCGTGTTTGCTGAAAAGCGGCGCAAGACTTCGGTGTTATTCCCTTTTCCGAAGCTGCAAACGCTCTTTTTTCCTGTGAATTTCCCTGACAACCTGCGTGTTTCTCTCTTTGCTTCCAAATCGTGTTAAACCTGCTTTTCCCCAGGCAGGGATGCCGAGGAGCGTGGCTTTTCTGCCCAGCCGTATTTATTCCCCGTGTTTTCCCTCCGAGTGCCGAGTCCCCTTCGCCCCAACCCCTCGGGGGACGCTCCAGCCGAGCCGTTAAGGCTGACCGAGTGTTTTTGCTGCAGGTTACGAGCTTCCCGGGTGCTGCTGGTGGGGATGAAGGGTCTCGGAGCAGAAGTGGCGAAGAATCTCATCTTGGCAGGAGTCAAAGGCTTGACCATGCTGGACCATCAGCAGGTGAGGAGCTCACAGCTTCTCTCGTCTGCGGCGCTGGGGGTTAGCGAAGCTCCCAGAGCCCTCCCTGGTGCGGTATGGTGCCAGCGTTGGAGGTCTCGCTGCTTTTTGGGATAAATATTCTGCTTGGGGGTGGAATTTTTCCATTTTGGAGCACGTAGAGTTTGCGTTTCCAGTCGTTCGCCTGGCAGCTAAATGCCAGGCTGCGTTCCTCCACCCGCTCTCGAGCTGAGGGGCTGAACCGCAGCCTCCCCTCTTGCTTTCGGGACATCCTCGGGTTCTGCGCCCCGCTCTGAGAAGCCAGCTTATTTCTGGGGACGCGTGGCTTTGGCGTTAGCAGCTCTCCACCCAGTCCTCTCCCGTCTATCTCTGTCGGGACGGCCCCTTCCCATGTTTATCTGGGGCTGGCAGGCACGTGCGAAGCAGATGTGGGGCTCAAAGCTCCTGCCACGAGTCTCCCGGACCCCAGAACCCCTAAACAGACTCTGCGGTGGGTTTTAATTCCCGATCCGGAGCTTTGTGCCCTGCGGCAAACGTCGCCGGCGCCGGCTGAACGTGTTTCTCATGCGAACGTGGTCTCTAGGTCACGGCGCGGCGTCTCCTCGGGCGCAAGAGGGAGCTGCGAGCTCGGGAGCGGGGAGAAGCGAGCTACAAAGCTGCGGGGGATTGAAGAATAGCGCAAAATAACCAGAGATTTTTTTTTTTTTTTCCCTCCGGTTATCTCGCGATGAGTTTTCCTGCGGCCAGGATGGCACCGCTTAGCTGTTCCTTTCCAGGCGTGAGTTCCCGCTTGCGAAGCACCCGCTATAATCCTCCCCGGGGTCTTTTCCCACCCTGCCCGACTCCACGGGAAGACTCATCTCTCCCTTTTCTCCCGTTTCAGGTTTCCCAAGAGGACACGCGAGCTCAGTTCCTCATCCCCGTGGGTTCCTTGGGCCGCAACAGAGCCGAAGCCTCGCTGGAGCGGGCGCAGAACCTCAATCCCATGGTGGACGTGAAAGCTGACCCCGAGAGCGTGGAGAGCAAGCCCGAAGAGTTCTTCACCCAGTTCGACGCAGTACGTGCGGCGGGGGGAGAGAAAGGTCGGAGGAGAAGGGGCTTGCTGACTCATTATTAAGTCTCCTCACTAATTGCTCTTTTATTCTGATTACGTTAGCGCTGAAAGCGTCTATCCTTGAGCCGCGGGCAGCTGCCTGCCTGTTGTCGGCGCGAGTGTTCGCGCCGCGGTTACAGGTTGAGCTGCCTGACTGTTGGCGAACGGCATCTGTTCCCCTTCTGCTCTCCTCCGTAGGTCGCGTCAGGCAGCGGCTGCCTGCTTTTTTTTCTTTTTTTTTTTGGGGTGTGATGGGGCTGATAGTTTGTAGAAACCGCAGCCAACGCGGCTTCCCAATTCACCGTCCCTGCCGGATGGTAAAAAAAAATCCGGCAGCGGCTCTGAAAGCGAGGGGAGGAGGAGGAACAACAATGCATCCAGGTCTTGTCGCTCCCTTCCCTACCCGACTGCAGGGCGGCGGGAGCCGTTGAGGGAAACGTAAAGCGTTGATTGTAATAACGTGGCCCTGCGGGGAGCTACCCCAGGGTACGTATCCTCCTCCGCTCCCAGGATAGGCTCTGAGCTTTAAAAATATCCCTTCGTTCTGCAATTCCCACCAAAATTATCCGGAAACGGGATGCCGTATCCCCCTAACCTCCTAATTATCCCTGGAGCGAAGGCTGTTGGAATTAGCCCGTGTGGCGGGAGGGGAAAATTGATAATTATCCCGAGCGTAACGCCCCGCTGTGAATGAAACGGCAAATCTACCTGGAACCTTCCCCGCTGCCCCAGGAGGATTTCGCACCCCCTAATAATACCAGGAGGAGGGAAGGAGGGGGGTAAACGTTCAATTTTGGCTGAGAACAACCCCTCTGTGCCTGCAGGTCTGCCTGACCTGCTGTTCCCGGGATGTTATGGTGAAGATCGACCAGATTTGCCACAAGAACAGCGTCAAGTTCTTCACCGGCGACGTTTTCGGCTACCACGGTTATATGTTTGCCGACCTTGGGGAACACGAATTTGTGGAGTGAGTCGGGGGTCTCGGGGAGCGGGTGGGGAGAGGAGAACCCCATGCAAGAAGGGCATCAGCGTTTCGGCTGCCTTCACCCACGCGAGGGAGGCTGCCTACTTTGGGAACCCTGGAGATTTAAAATCTTTTAAGAGTCATAAAAGACCGTTTGACGCTGAGCAGCACAAACAAGGATTGCGGTTTTCTCAAAGCGAGCTCAATTTTTTTTTTTCTCTCCTTAGAGAGAAAACCAAAGTCGCCAAAGTCAGCCCGGGTGTGGAAGATGGGCCGGACACCAAAAAAGCCAAACTTGACTCTTCGGAGACCACCATGGTGAAAAAGGTGGGTGGAAAAACCCCTGCAGAGGCCTCCGAGACCCAAAGCGCGTGTCAGTTTGGCCGAGGGAGAAGCCAGAGGGGTTATCGGGGCAGCTCAGCTGTGCTTTAGCTGCAGCGGGGTGGGTTTCTGCCGGCTTCTCAGGTGAGTTTTTGGCTGGATCTTCACCACCCAGCGCTGCTTTTCCCTCATCGCTCAGAAGCGAGACGCTCGCGGTGCTTCCTTTCAGCCGGATCATCCCAGAGAGGGGTTTTTTTTGGGGGGGATACACCCCCCCCCCATAACCGCCTGCTGCTTTTTTCTTTCCTCCATGGCCGTACTGGTATAAAGCACTTTTATACTGGTTTTGGTGGGGGAAGGGGAGTTGAAACAGCCTTAATTGGGGGAGTTCCGGTTTTTTGTGTGTCAGCGAGGCTGTAAAAGCTGCATTGTTGCTGCGGAGCTCCCTTTAAGTGGGACTCCCGGCTCCGGGGTGGGAAGGTTTTCCATTTCTTAGAAAGGGGGGTGAAATCTGCTCCAAAGCAAAACCTTTTCACATTTAAATACCTCCGGCCTGGGCATTGTTTTGTTCTCCCAGCTGGAAATTTAACGGAGGAGTGGAAATCCCCTCCGACTTTATCTGGCTATGAGGAGAATGCGAGCTGAGCCAGCAGATTAACGCCCTTTTGTGTCCCTTTCACTGCCCGCCCCCCCTCCCCGCCATCGCTTAGAGGGTGCAGCTTCCCCTCGGAAGGTCCGGGAATATTCCCCGGATGCCGATCGAACCAGCTGTCGCCCTCCTGCGATTCGTGGGGCGGAGGGGATGGCGATTCCGAGCGCGACGGGTTCGGATACGGCAAATTCCTCCAGATCCGTTTCTGAGATGCCAGAACCCGCGTGCCGAGAGAGGGCCGGGGCTCTGCCAAGCCTTTCCCCGTATCCGCGCGGGAGCGGGCGGGCTTCACGTCGGGGAGAGTTTCAAACTCCCTCGTTGGATACCTCCGAGGTTCGGAGCCGGTTTTTCCAAAGACTCCGGAGTTTATGCTCAGTAAACCCATCCTAAACTCTGAGGGCTATTAACGTTACCTTAAAATGTTTTAATTAGGCGAGCGTGTCGCTCGGAACGTTCTCCCGTTGGGTTAAGCTTTGCGGAGACGCCATCCCGAAGGTTTCGCGCCTGGACGCCAAGTTCCTTGGCGTGAAGATTGGGGCGATCCTGCTCTTCCCTCCCGCCCGACGTGGTGGGTTGCCTTGCCCAGGGGAGGGGGGGGGACACACCGCCCGGCTCGGGGTGGGGGGCTTCGCTCTGCGCTCCTAACGAAGGACCCCCCCCCCGCTCACCCAGCGCCTTCTCTCCCCTCGCAGCGAGTGGTTTTCTGCCAGCTGAAGGAAGCCCTGGCCGTCGACTGGAGCGGGGAGAAGGCGAAAACGGCGCTGAAACGCACCACCCCGGATTATTTCCTCCTTCAAGGTAATTCCCGCTGCTTTTCCCTGCCGGCATCGGGAAATTCGGCTTCATTTGGTCACCCAACCGAGCATGCGCTCCCCGAGCGAGCGCATGAGTCGCTTCCTGTGGTGAAAACGAGCTTTTGATTATTTTTGTTGTTGGCTTTGAGGGGTTTTTTCTTTTTTTTGCGAGTTTTACTGTAACAGCGGGGAGCTAAAAATACCTGGGCGACTGGAAACGGCCTTCTCCCTGGTACGGAAGAGCCCCGCCGCGCGGCTCGGGCCCCCTTTACTCGTCTCTCTCCCTTGCCGTGAGCTTTCGGCTCCGGTGGCGGCTCCTGCCAAGGCATCCGGGGAACGCCGAGCCACCCTGGAGCCCGGCTTTTCCCTTGGGAAGAGCTGGGAGCGCTGGCCGGCCACGCCACCTTTCCCAAAGCCGCTTTGCGGTCATTTCGGGACGCCGGCGGGTTGAAAGCTCGACCGAAAGAGAGACGGGGAGCTGCTGCTCCCCTCGGCTTTTCCCGAATTGCCGGCAGAGCCGTGTGGCAAAGCTCCCGGCAGCCCCTCGGCTGCGTGCCGGCAACGGGGTGACTTTCCCTCTCCCAGTGCTGTTGAAGTTTCGGACGGATAACGGCCGGGATCCTTCACCCCAAAATTACGCCGAGGACTCGAAGCTGCTGCTCCAGATCCGCCACGACGTCCTGGAGGGGCTGGGGGTCGGCACCGACCTGCTACCGGATGAATTCGTCAGGTGCGGCGGGGAGCCGAGCGCCTCGTTAGCCATTATTGCTCCTTTCCCGCTGGATCGCCGGGTGCCGGAGAAGCTCCGGCAGCTCCCGACATCCATGAATCTCACCGGGAGGACGACGGCGGTGACCTGAGCCGCGCGTCTGGGTCATCCTCACCGGGGATTAACGGCTCGGTGGAGGAGGTTCACCGCCTTCCCCAAGGCCTTCGGTGCCGTGGGCTTGGTGCCGGGCCAGATTCCGGCTCGCTCCGCCGGCGGGAATCCCAAGCAATCCCAACCGGAACCTTGGGATCGCGGCGATGCAGAGAAATCCCCCCTCTCCTTGTCCCCATCGCCCTCGCGGTGACGCCGAACCCCGGGAGGGTCCCGCTCGCCCCCGGCGCCTTCCCCGGGAACTCCCCATCCCTGCCTGCATGTTGCCACACGCTGCCCACCGGGAATGGCGGGAATGTGCCGGGGAGGCGGGGGGGAACGGGACACAGGGCCGGCATTTTGAGGGGCTTATTTTTAGCCGGATGGCACGAAGCGCGCGAGGGGGGACGCGCCGGTGTCGTCACCCTTTTTGGGGGGGAAACCTCGGTGTTTCAGCGAGACAGAAAAGTGATTTTTTTTTTTTGGGGGGGGGGCGGGGAAACCGCCGCGTTTCTGGGCTTTGCCGTTAAAATTTCTCTTCCTTCCTTCCAGCTACTGCTTTTCCGAAATGGCTCCCGTCTGCGCCGTGGTCGGAGGCGTCCTGGGCCAGGAGGTGGTCAAGGTAGCGGCCATTTTGTAGCTGGTGGTGGTGGGGGGGTTGTGATATTTGGGGTGGGGATCCTGCAGATCCGCGTCCCCCGGCTTTTTTTTTTTGGTGAGGGGGTGAACCCCAATTCACCGGTAACCCACTTTTCCTCGTGTCCCCCCCCCCCCTTCGCCCCCAGGCCCTGTCCCAGCGGGACCCCCCCCACAACAACTTCTTCTTCTTCGACGGCATCAAAGGCAACGGCATCGTGGAGCGCCTGGGCCCCAGCTGAGCTGGGGGGGTCCGAGGGGGCGTCGAACCCCCCCACTTTGGGTTTTGGGGGGTTGGGTGGGATGGTGAACCCCCCCCCCAGTGGTAATGGGCTAAATTTGGGGTGCGGCTGGCACCCCCTGGGTCTGTGGGGGTGGGGTTTTTTGGGGTTAATAAAATCTGATTTCTAAAAAGTCGTTTATTTGGGGGCTGGGGCCGAGCTGGCGCTGGCTGTAACGTGTGGGGGGGGAGGTCCGGGCTAACGCTGGACCTGCACCCCCAAACCCCCTGGACCCCCAACACTGCAGCCCCAAACCCTGCACCCCCAAACCCCCTGGACCCCCAACACTGCAGCCCCAAACCCTGCACCCCCAAACCCCCTGGACCCCCAACCCTGCACCCCAAACCCCCTGGACACCCAACACTGCAGCCCCATGGACTCCACAGCCCCCCAAACCCTGCAGACCCCCAAACCCTGTGGACCCCAAATGCTGCAGCCCCAAACCCTGCAGACCCCCCCTCAAATCCCATGGACACCCCCCCCCAAACCCCATGGACCCCCACCCCTGCAGCCCCAAACCCCACAGACTCCCAAACCCCATGGACCACTAAACCCTGCACCCCAAAACTGTATGGACCCCCAAACCCTGCACCCCCAATCCCCCTAGACCCCCCCAAACTGTATGGACCCCCAAACCCCATGGACCCTTAAACCCTGCACCCCCAAGCCATATGGACCCCCTAGACCCCCCAAACCCTGCACCCCCAAACCCTATGGAACCCCCCCTAGATCCCCCCAAACCCTGCACCCCAAACCATATGGACTCCTAGACCCCCCAAACCCTGCACCCCTAATACTGTATGGACCCTCAAACCCCATAGACCCCCCCAAACCCTGCACCCCCAAACCATATGGACCCCCAAACCCCGTAGACCCCCCCCAAACCCTTCACCCCCAAGCCATATGGATCCCCAAACCCTGCACCCCCAAACCCTATGGACCACCAAACCCTGCACCCCTAAAACTGTAGGGACCCCCAAGCCCCATAGATGCCCCAAACCCTGCCCCCCCCCAACCCCATGAATGCCCAAACCCTGCACCCCCAAACTCCCTAGACCCCCCCAAACCCTGCACCCCCAACCCTAGATCCCCCCCCCAAACCCCCAAGCCATCTGGACCCCCAAACCCTGCACCCCCAAAC
>JAJKFH010001478.1:0-27114 GCA_023333565.1 Puffinus mauretanicus
AAGTAATCCATCATCCTTGATCATTCTTTTTGCACTGTAATAGCTTAGCCAACTTATTTTCTTTTTCGTTATCATTTGGGGATTCTATTTCAATTTCTTTGGATGCACAGCAACTTCTTTGGGTTTTTTTCCTGTGGGTTTTTTTTTTTTTTTTTTTTTTTTTACTGCTTCCAATAAATTTAAAATCTCTGTTCCATACTTTAAAGGTGAGCCACTGGCAGACAAAAGTTCTCGCTCTTTCCATATCGCTCCATGGGCATGAACAACTCCAAAAGCATATTTAGAGTCTGTCTAAATATTAACTCTTTTACCTTTAGCCAGATCTGAAGCTCTTGTCCAAGCTGTTATCTTGGCCTTCTGGACGGATGTATTTGGAGGTAATGCTTTTACTTCTTGGTCTTCGGTTAAAGTTACCGCAGCATAGCCAGCCCTCCTTTCTCCTTTCACAACAAAGCTGCTTCCATCGGTAAATAATTCTTCATCGGGAGTCTGGAGAGGGACATCTCTCAGGTCTGGCCTGCTGGCATATGCCTGTTTGATAACCTGTAAACAATCATGGTTAGGATTGCTCTCTTTTTCACTTGGCATTGAAGAAGCAGGATTTAAAATGGCACTTACTTCAAAATGATGTCATCTTGTTCCACTAACGGAGCTTGATATTGTAGATTGAGGGGGTGCCATCTTGCAAATGGCCTTTTTTTTCTATCATTTCCCAGTCTTCATTGTCCTTGGGAAATCCCAAATCCCCAATAAATTACAGTTTGTTTTGCAATTTGTGCTTTCTTTTCTGACAGCCTGTACCCAGCCAACAGTCTTGTCTTTGCAGATCTCAAGAGCATCTGCTCCCAATAGGATGTCATCAACACACTGAAGGAGGGTGATTTGATCTTCCTTACCAGACCAGTGTTCCAGTTCCTTGGTCAAGGCTGCTCCAAAGATGGTTGGGCTATTTTTAAACCCTCGTGGCAGCACAGTCCAGCAGAGCTGAGTTCTCCTCCCAGTCGACAGATCTTCCCATTCAAAGGCAAAAATCTTTTGACTGTTTTCTTCCAGAGCGGTCGAACTCCTGTTTTCAATTCAACTTTTACCGGTTCCACATTTTTTGCTCTTCCTGGTTTGTCTGTCGCCCAATCAGAAGGGTAAACCGATTTCTTCAGATTCTTCTGTGTTTGTCTGTAAGAAATAAACTTGGGTTTGCCAGGCATTAGCTTCAGGAAAATGAACTTTTCCTTTTGTTTGGATCCAAGAAAAATGGATTTTTCCTTTTTCAAAGTTAATTTGTGCTCCCAATTTATTCAATAAATCCCGTCCTAAGAGAGGCATGGTGCATTCTGGTATATATGAAAATTCATGCATCAATGTTCTTTCTCCGATTTGACAGTTTAAAGTTTTCAAAAAAAAGACCTTACCTCTTTCTTTCCCGTGACCCCAACAACAGATACATTAAATTTACTCATTGGTCCTTTACATGTATTTATAACAGAATATTTTGCACCAGTGTTCACTAAAAACTCGACTCTTTTACTTCCCAGCTTTACTGGAACCAGGGGCTCGGCTGGGAGAATATCATTTTCTATCCCAGTCCCCATCCTTCAGAATCCTCTCCCATCATAAGGAGATCAGCTTCAGGTGGAATTTGCTGTGGCTGAATCACAGCAACTTTCTTCTTCTCTGGACACTCATTCTTCCAGTGTCCTTGCTTCTTACATACAGCGCATTGTTTGATCCCTAACGGAGTAGACTGTTCAAATATATTTCCACATCCTCTATTTCTGCCCCTTAAGTACCCTTTGCTTTTACCTCTCCAAAATCCTCTGCCCCTACCTCCAGCAGATCCTTGGGCATTCACAAAAGCAGCCGCAAGAATTGCAGCTTTCCGTTTCCCCTTTTTTTCTTTCATTTTCCATATTAGTTTTTTTTCCAATACGACCCTCTCTTCTTCAGGAGTTAACAAATTATTTAAAAGAATTTGAATATCTTGCCGATCGGGATTATGACTTTTAATAATTGTTTTTAAAGATCTATACACCTTTTCAGGGTTTTCCCTATCGGATCCTGCCAATTCTTTCCAATTCATCAAATCAGAAGTAGTAAAAGGTATTTTCGCAAACACTGGTCCCCCCCTTAGGCCCACAGCCTGAGGAAGGGGTGCTAACAAAACAGACCCCTCTTGGGTCCCAGTTCTGCCAGCTATTGGACTAAAGGGATTACTTCCCCTTGCTTCACTTTCAAAACTTTCATTTTCACTCGGTGCCACCAACATCTGTGTACCGTCTTCCTCTTCTCCTAGTTTTAAACACCGTTTTCCTAGACTACAAGCAGAAGAACAATGTGGTTTTGGTTCCTTGTCCTCCATCATCATCATCATCACATTAGAATCTGAGTCTAAAAGTTTACATTTCTTCCGAATTTCATGATCATTTCTCAAGGGAAAGAACAAGTCCACAGAAGGGGCCTCATCCCATTTGCCCTGTCGTCTACAAAATATTATCAGTTGCAAGGTAGTATTATATTGCAGTGTTGCCAATTCTAGCCGTTTTTCCTCATCTTCTAATTTATACATTGGCCACCATTTGGTACAAGACTCAATTAATTTCTCCTTTCTCAAAGGATCTCCCCCAAATGTTCCCCAATATTTTATGATGCATCCAAGGGGAGAGCAAGGTGTTACTTTAGACTATTGAGTTCCCATATTTTTGCCCAAAAAGAACATTCTTAACCATGATTTCATATACTCCAGTCGTCACTGTCAAATGCATATGAATAAACCTTTTTACCTTTGGCCACAATTCCTTACCAAATGCATGCACAATTTTATACCCCAGCACAATATCTCTTTTACCTTAGCGTTGCACTGTTGAGTCGCTCACCTGCTCTGGTCGGGGAGAATACTCACAGAGTCCCCGATCAAAAGGGCGGTGTGCGCTGGAGTCCGGAGAGCAGGGTCTCCCCACCGAGAGCCGGCAAGTCGATGCGGGCAAGGCTTCACAGCAGTCCTACCTGGGTCGCCAAAAACTGTCGTCCAAAAAGCGGATTCGTGCCTGGCGTGCAGTTAAGCAATTCCACACGCTCAGGAGAGAGATTGTTTTATTCAGGCCTGGGTGCTTGGTGGACTTGCCACAAATGAAGCACACCGGGTCTAATCACCTTTCTGTTTGTAGCCGTGCTTCTCATACATATTTTCAGTTTCTGTTTTACATATTCCTTAAATTTCCGAGAACCGATTATAATATTACATCATCCTAGACACATGCGCACTAAAACCTTTAGGGTCTCCTTGAGGGTCTCGGGTGGTCTCGGGTGGTCAGCGGGGTAGTGAACTCTTCGTGAACCTGTTCCTTTCTTTCCTTGTAAGGTCGAGGTTTGTCTCCGAGCCGCGTCTGGACCACGTTTGTTTACAGTTCTCGTTTCCAAGGTTACTCTTCACTGGAGTCTAACAATGCTTCCAGGAGACCCGATTTCGACTACAATTCTACACACCTGCAAACACCACACCTGCTAGTTACCTAACTTCTAAGCCACCAGTCTTCATTGTGTAGAATTACAGAAGCGAGCCGAGGTACTGGGGCTACTGGTTGCTGGGCCCTGGGAGTGCTGGGTACCATGCATAATTGGGTGCAGGGTATGTCTTGCTGGTGGATGCTGGGCAGTGGGGCTGCTGGGTGCTGGGCATGTCTCGATGCTGTGTGTTGGCGGTGAGTGTGCTGGGTTGTGCGCATGTCCGGGAATGAGTGCTGGGCCCTGGGAGTGCTGGGTGCGGGGAGCTAGGGGTGCTGGCTGTGGGCGTTTGCAGGTACTGGTCATGACCAGGTGCTGGTTGTTGGGTCTTGTGGGTGCTGGGCGTGTGCAGGTGCTGGGCACGTCCGGATGCTGTGTGCTCGGCACTTGGGGTTCTGGGTAGTGGGCAGTGAGGGTGCACACCAAACACCCACCATCCAGCACGCCCGCAAGTCTCACACCCAGCACCCGCAGTGGCAGGAACCAGCATACCCAACACCCAGCTTCCAGCACACCCACTGCCCAGGACCTGCATACGCTGCATTGAACCCAGCACCCAGTAACCGATAGCCCCAGCGCCCAGCACGCCAGGGTCCAGCAACCAACACACGCACACGCCCAGCACCCAGCACCCCCACCGCCCAAAACCCAGCACCCCGACGTGCCCAGCACACAGCAGCCCCAGGGACCACCACCCCCAGCGCCAAGCACCCAGCACCACCATTGCTCAGCACCCAGACATGCCCAGCACCCAGCACCACCACCCCCAGTGCCCAACACCCAGCACCCACACATACCTGGCACAACCAGGGCCCAGCACACAGCACACGCACGTGCCAGGAATCCAGCACCCTCACAGCACAGCACCCAGCAACCCCAGCACAGCCACCCAGCACCGCATATACCCAACACCCAGCACTGCATATGCCCAGCACCCGGTACCTCCAGCACCAAGCATCCAGCACCAAGACATACCCTGCACTCAGTTTTGCATATTACCCAGCAATGCCAGGGCCCAGCACCCCCAGTACCTAGCACCCAGCACTCCCACTGCCCAGTACCCAGCACCCCGACATGCCCAGCACACAGCACCCACCCCGCCCCAACACTGCCAGTTCCCAGTACCCAGCGCCCAGACATGCCCAGCACCCAGACAAACATGCCCAGCGCCCAACACACCAGAACACAGCAAACCAGCCCCCAAGAACCCCAGTGATCAGCACATAGCACCTGGACATGCCCAGCACCTGCAGCGCTCAGCACCCCAAACACCCACCATACAACACCCCCACAGGTCTCACACACTTCCGCCCAGTGCCCGGAAACCAGCATACCCAACACTCAGCATCCAGCACCCCCACCCCCCAGCACCCAGTGCCCAGCACGCTGCACTTAGACATGGCCAGCACCCGGACATGCTCAGCACCCAGCAACACAGGGGCACAGAACCCAGCACCCCCAGCGCCCAGAAACCAACCACCCCAGCGTCCAGCACCCAGTACACCCAGGGCCCGGCAACCAACACCCGCACATGCCCAGCACCCCCACCACCCAGCACAGGGACATGCCCAGCACCCAGCACACCCAAAGACCATCACCCCCAGCGCCAAGCACCCAGCACCGCCATTGCCTAGCACCCGGACATGCCCAGCACCCAGCACCACCACCGCCCACCACTGCCAGCGCACAGTACCCAGCACCCGGACATGCCCAGCACTCAGACATGCCTAGCAGGCAGCTTCCCTGCTCCCCATCGCCCAGAACCTCCCGTGCCCATCACCCAGCACCCAGACATGCCCAGCGCCCACCACACAGCACCCACACTGCCCAACACCCACACATACCCAGCACAACCAGGGCAGAGCACACAGCACACGCACGTGCCAAGAAACAAGCACCCCCAGAGCACAGAACCCAGCAACTCCAGAGCACAGACCCAGCACCGGATATGCCCAGCACCCAGTACCTCCAGCACCAAGAGATACCCTGCACTCAGTTATGCATAGTACCCAGCAATACCAGGGCCCCGCAACCGCACCAGCCAGCACCCAGCAACCCGAGTGCCCAGCCCCCAGCAACCTCAGGGCCCAGCCCCCAGCAACCTCAGGGCCCAGCCCCCAGCACCCGCACATTCCCAGCACCCAGCAACCCCACTGCCCAACACCCACCCCCCGGACAGGCCCGGCATACAGCACCCCCTGGGGCCACCCCCCCACCAGCGCCCAGTACCCAGCACCTGGACATGCCCAGCACGCTACACACCAGAACACAGCAAACCAGCCCCCAACATCCCCAGTGATCAGCACATAGCACCCAGACATGCCCAGCACCCAGCACGCCCAGTGCCCTGCACCCAGTACACCAAACACCCACCACCATACAGGTCTCGCAGCCAGCACCTCCCCAGTGCCCAGAAACCAGCATACCCAACACCCCCACAGCCCAAGAACCCTTTACCCAGCATCCAGACATGGCCAGCACTCGGACATACACAGCACCCCCAGGGCCCAGCACTAACTCCCGGACAGGCGCACAACCCAGCACCCCAACCGCCAACAAACAGCACCTGGACATGCCCACCACTCAGCAGCCCCAGTGCCCAGCACCCAGCACCGCAACAGCCAGCATCCCCAGCGTCCAGCACCTCCCCTGCCCACCACCCAGAACCCCAAGTGCCGAGCACACAGCATCTGCACATGCCCAGCACCTGGACACGCCCAGCACCTGGTCATGTCCAGCAACTGAAATGCCCACAGCCAGCACCCCTAGCTCCCAGCAGCCAGCACCCCCAGTGCCCAGCATCAGTCATGCCAAGGATGAGGACATGCCCAGCACCCAACACCCCAGTGGCCAACACCCAATACCCCCAGCACCCAGCAGCAAGACATACCCTGCACCCGCTTATGCATAGTACCCAGCACTCCCAGGGCCCAGCAACCAGCACCCACAGGACTCAGCACCCAGCAACCCCAGTGCCCAGCACCCAATACCCCCAGCTCCCAGTAGCCCCAGAACCCACCATCCAGCAGCAAGACATACCCTGCACCCGCTTATGCATAGTACCCAGCACTCCCAGCCCCAGCAGTCGCGCCGCCCAGCACCCAGCAACCCCAGTGCACAGCACCCACTAACCCCAGTGCCCAGCATCCCCAGCGCACAGCATCCGGCATATGGACATGCCCAGCACACGGACATACCCACTAGCCAGCACCCCTAGTGCCCAGCACCCAAAACTCCCTCCATCCATCACCCAGACATGCCCAGTGCTCAGCGCCCCCAACAGCCAGGATCAGAAAATGCCCAGCAACAAGCACTCCCATGCCTACCACCGCCAGTGCCCAATAACCAGCACACAGACAATGCCCAACAGCCAGCATCCAGAACCCAGCACCAAGCACTCAGTACACAGGCATGCCCAGCACCCTGATATGCATAGTCCCCAGCACCCCACTGCCCAGCAGTCCCAGTGCCCACGACCCATCACTTGGACATGCTCAGCACTCAGAGATGTCCAGCACCCCGCACGCCCAGTGCCTAGAACCCAGTACCCCCAGTGACCAGCACCCAGCGCAGCCAGTGCCCAGCACTGCCTGTAGCCAGCATCCACCACCCAGACACGATCATCACCTGCCCATTCCCAGCACCAAATCCTCCCAGTGCCCAGCACAGGGACATGTCGAGCACCCAGATATGCCCAACACCCAGCAACCGCAGCACCCAGACCTGTCCAGAACCCACTCCACTCAGGGCCTAGCACACAGTAGCCCCACGACCCAGCACTGACCCATGCCCAGCACCAAGCACTGCCAATGATCCCAAGGGGGGCTAGGTGTGCTGGATGTTGCGCATTTGCGGTGCTGGAGATGGCTGGGTGCTGGGCAGCTGAGAAGGGGCTGTAAAGGGAAGGTGAGCGCCGCGAACATATTTCAGTCCTGGCTAAATGTGTGTGGGAGCTCGACGGGGCGCTTGTCTGCTTTGCAGTTGGGCTGCGGCAAGGTTGATGGTTGAGTGCTACGGCAAGCGCATAGCCCCGGTGTTGGTGGGGACCTCAAAGGGCGGCCAGGGCAGGCGAGTGCAACGAACAACAGTCATCTTGGTTCCCTCTGTGTTGGAGCGCCATCTGGTGGGTAGACGTTTCAGAGCCTGGCTCTGATGAAGGTAAGATGCAGGTTGATGTTTACGTGGAAGAGACCAAAGAGAAGGGAGCAGGGGTTGGTGGGGCTGAGGAGGGGCTGCCAAGAGATCGTGAGGGCCAGCATCAGCCTTCATTCCTGGCCACGTCTGTGCCTGAGCCCCATGTGGTGTATGGCCCCTTCGGAGCTTGGCCCTGATGAGGGTCAGGGCTAGGCTGAGGTTAGGAGGGAGAACAGACACAGAGCCCCGGTGTTGGTGGGGCTGCCTAGGGACTGCAAACGGAAGGTGAGGGCCAGCGTTAGCCTTGATTCGTGGCTATCTCAGTGCCAAGCCCCATGTGGAGGGTGGCCGCTTCGGAGCTTTGCCCTGATGAGGGTAAGGGATATGTCGAGGCTAAGTGGGAGAACAGAGATAGAGCCCCGGTGTTGGTGAGGCTGAGTCGTGGCTGCGAAGTGATCGTGAGGGCCAGCGTCAGCCTTGATTCCTGGCTATCTCAGTGCCAAGCCCTATGTGGAGAATGGCCGCTGCGGAGCTTTGCCCTGATGAGGGGAAGGGATATGTCGAGGATAAGTGGGAAAACAGAGACAGAGCCTTGGATTTGGTGGGGCTACCAAGGAAAGGTGAGGGCCTGCATCAACCTTGATATCTGGCTACCTTAGTGCCAAGCCCTACGTGGAGGGTGGCCGCTTTGGAGTTTGTTCCCGGTGAGGGTCAGGGTTAGGTTGAGGTTAGGTGGGAGAACAGACAGAGAGCCCCGGTGTTGGTGAGGCTGCCAAGCAAGGGGAGGGCCAGCGTCATCCGCGAGTCCTGGCTATTCAGTGCCAAGCCCTATATGGAGCGTGGCCGCTTCGGAGCTTTGCCCTGATGAGGGTAAGGGATATGTCGAGGCTAAGTGGGAGAACAGAGACAGAGCCTCGGATTTGGTGCGGCTACCGAGGAAAGGTGAGGGCAGCATCAACCTTGATTTCTGGCTACCTTAGTGCCAAGCCCTAAGTGGAGGGTGGCCGCTTCGGAGCTTGGCCCTGGTGAGGGTCAGGGCTAGGTTGAGGTTAGGTGGGAGAACAGACAGAGAGCCCCGGTGTTGGTGAGGCTGAGAATGGGCTGCGTAGTGATCGTGAGGTCCAGCATCAACCCTGATTCATGGCTACCTAAGTGCCAAGCCCCACATGAAGAGTGGTCGCTTTGGAGCTTGGCTCCGATGAGGTTAAGGGATAGGTCGCTGTTAGGTGCGAGCAGAGACACAGAGCCCCGGTATTGATGGGGCTGAGACGGGGCTACGAAGTGATCGTGAGGACCAGCATCAACCTTGATTCCTGGCTAGCTCAGTGCCAAGCCCCATGTGGAGAATGACCGCTGCGGAGCTTTGCCCTGATGAGGGTAAGGGATATGTCGAGGATAAGTGGGAGAACAGAGACAGAGCCTCGGATTTGGTGGGGCTACCAAGGAAAGGTGAGGGCCAGCATCAACCTTGATTTCTGGCTACCTTAGTGCCAAGCTCCACGTGGAGGGTGGCCGCTTCGGAGTTTGGCGCTGGTGAGGGTCAGGGCTAGGCTGAGGTTAGGAGGGAGAACAGACAGAGAGCGCCGGTGTTGGTGGGGCTGCCTAGGGACTGCAAACGGAAGGTGAGGGCCAGCGTTAGCCTTGGTTCGTGGCTATCTCAGTGCCTAGCCCCATGTGGTCCGTGGCCACTTCGGAGCTTGGCCCTCTTGAGGGTAAGGGATAGGTCGCTGTTAGGTGCGAGCAGAGACACAGTGCCACGGTGTTGATGGGGCTGAGAAGAGGCTGCCAAGATATCGTGAGGGACGGCATCATCCTTCAGTCCTGGCTATTTCTGTGCCTGAGCCGGATGAGGTGGGTGGCCGTTTCGGAGCTTGCCTCTGATGAGGGTAAGGGATAGTTTGAGGTTCTGCATAGATAACGAGACCCTTCTGCATTAGATAACGCTGACTTGCGGAAACCGGACTCCACAATCTATGAGATTGTAAAGTAGGTATGTTTATTCAGCGCTGGGCGGCACGGGGGGTAGTCCCACCAAAATCGTGCGCGCCTCAACGCGGCACTCACCATAAATATATACAGTAAAATATTACATATTCATAAAGTTTTGTAATACGCCTATACATATGCATGACCTGTCCCCGCTTTGTATTAAAATGAGTTCCAAGAAGTCATTTCCATAGACCCCTCCCATCTGCGCTTGCGCATTGCCTCCTAGTGGTGGTCGTCGGGGGTCGTGGGGATGAAGGCTGATAGTTCCTCTTCGTCACCGCTAGTAACCTTTTGTTCTTGCGCAGGCTCAGTTGTCTTTTTACTTTTGTCCATACCGCAGGGTCAGTTTTAGCTGGCTTCTTGAGACAAGTTTTTAGTCTTTATCAGGAGCTGTCCTTGTGAGGCGCCTCAGTTAATTTACACCATAGCTAAGTCAGCCTTATCAGGCTGAGCCGGCCTTGTGAGGAACAAAGTATCAAGCCCCTACCTACTGATTCAATCTTCTAACTACTATTAATCATTCAACTACTAAAATTCCTTAATCCCTTCTCTCAGTCCTCCCTTTTCTAAAAAGTTAGTAAATTTTTTTACTCTATACTAAACCTTATACTAATTTTTTTTATATTATCCCATTCTTCTCCAGGTCCTTTATAAGAGCTTTGCTTGTTTCAATTTGTTGTCGGTGCTGATAGTCATACGTCAAGTGTTTTATTTGTTTTATCATTTGCCAATTTAAAACATACAGTATTGCAGATAAAGCAATACTAATAAAGACTAGAATTAGGAGAACAACAATAGGGTGACATAAGGTATTAAGGATACCTGTAGCAGTGGGTGACCATCCGAAAAGTGTATCCCACTATTTATGTTCTCCATTCATTTCTATTCTTTTAGAACTTCTTTTAAGTATACTTGACTTCCGTGCATAACCATGGTAGATAGATTTGCACCCTTTCGATCAGAAAGTATCCCCATGGATCCAGTGTATCTGATATAAGCTTGAGATCAAGGTTGCCCAATATTATTTTGGCTAGAAGTGCTTTCCCACCCTCAAATCATAATTATGACCGTGAAAAAAATAATTTTCCCGGTTGGGCTTGCGTGACCTTCCATGGAGATTTGTGTGTCTTCTTCACTCTGGTATGATGGATCCAGGCATTCTGTTATTGCTGTGAAGGAGGTGAGGAGTACTTGGAATGATCTTTCCTACTGCGGCTCCAAAGTTTTCTCTGCAAGAGACTTTACATACACATAGTTTCCAGGTTGTATATTATGTACAGGTCCATCCAAACCCCTGCTTTGAGTTCCAACTACATATTTCTTAACTTTCCTGAGTTGTTTCCCTAATGAAATTATGTAGGAGGTCATGATTTCATCCCTGACTTGCGTGGACATTCCTTTTTGTACTCTATAGGGTCGTTCATATAAGATTTTAAAAGGGCTCAGTCCTTCCCTTGCTCTTGGCCTAATTCGTATGCGCAAAAGAGCCAAAGGAAGAGACTGAGGCCAGGCCAAGTTAGTTTCTTGTCCCAATTTCACAATCTGCTGTTTGATTAAGTGGTTCATTTTTTTAGCTGGCCACTCGACTGAGGGCGATATGGGGTATGAAGCTGCCAATCAATAGATTTTGCCAATCTATGCCTAAATGGCAGCTAATTTGTTGTACTATTTTGGAGATGAAATGTGATCCTCTGTCAGAAGATATGGTTGCTGGAACCCCAAAACATGGTATTATTTCTTGTATTAATATTTTAGTTACCTCTCGAGCCTTGGCTGTCCTGGTAGGGAATGCCTCTGGCTAACCTGAAAAGGTGTTAGTTAATACCAATAAATATCGATACCCCCCTTTTCTTGGGAGTTTTGAAAAATCGATCTGCCATTGTTGCCCAGGCCCGTTGCCTTTTCCAGTTTGGCCCATTTCTGGTTTGGGGTATTCTTGGGATTCATCTGGAGACAGAGATCGCACTGCTGTGTCACTTGCTTTACAGTAGTGTATAGATTCTTAGCTACGATTTCTTTGATTAGTTCTTTTTAAGCCTTCGCTCTCCAATGCTTCTTCTTATGTTTTTCCCTTATCAGAGACCATGTTAGATAGGAGGGAATAATTAGTTTCCTTTGTGGGGTGAGAGCCCACCCCTCTCTATTATATGACCCTTCTAGATCTGCAATAAGCTTCTGATCTTCTTTTGTATATTTTGGCTTATTTTCTAGGGAGATTCGCCCGTCAGGGACTAAAGCCCCTTCTATTTTTACCTTTGCCTTGGATGCCTGTTTTGCCTCTCTGTTCACCAGCTCATTTCCCCTTTCTAATTCCGAGCTCACTTTCTGGTGTGCCTTGATGTGTATAATTGCCACTTTCTCAGGGAGTTGTACTGCCTCCAACAGTCTCAAAATTTCCTCTGCGTGTTTAATATTTTTTCCTTGAGAGTTTAATAACCCTTTCTCTTTCCAGATTGTTTCATGTGCATGCACAACTCCGAAGGCATATCTTGAGTTTGTATAAATGTTTACAATTTTTCCTTGGGCCAATTCCAAGGCACGGGTTAGAGCGATTATTTCCGCTTTCTGTGCTGAGGTATTTAGGGGCAAAGGCTTTGATTCTATTATCTCCTGACTAGTGGTAATAGCATATCCCACGTATCTTTTACCACTCAGGACATAGCTGCTTCCGTCTGTGAACTAGTTCTCTTCATCTTCTACAGGGCTGTCTTTTAGATCTGGTCGGCTTGCATATGTTGCTTCAATGGTTTCTAAGCAGTCATGATGCACTGGTTCTCCTGTGTTTCCCTCTAGGAAGGAAGCTGGGTTGACAATGTTAGTGACTATTATTTCCACATTATCCTGTTCTACCAATATAGCCTGGTATCTTAGAAATCTTTGTTGAGAAAGCCAATGTCTATCCTTCGCTTCCAGTACTGCAGATATTGTGTGGGACACTAGCACAGTCATTTTCTGACTCAGAGTGAATTTTCGGGCTTTTTGTATGTTTAGTATTACAGCTGCGACTGCCCGCAAGCATCCAGGCCAGCCCTTCGCAGTTGTATCCAATTGTTTGAAAAGTAGGCAACTGCTTATCGATCGGGACCTAAATTCAGTGCCAGTATTCCAGAGCAATCCTTTGTTTTTCGTGGGAAAAGAGGAGAAATGGCTTACTCACATCTGGGAGCCCCAAGGCTGGAGCTGACATCAAGGCTTTCTTTAGTTTCTCAAAGGCTCGTACGGCCTGGTTGTTTCATTCAAGGTGTCCCTGGTTGGTAGTTATTAGGGCATATAATGGTTTAACAAGTAGTTTATAATTATAAATCCACAGCTGACACCACCCAGTCATTCCCAAGAAAGTTCGTAACTCTTTCACTGTTCGAGGTCTCTGGGTTTGGCAGATTGCTTCTTTGCGGGCTTGTCCTAAAGTTCTTTTTCCAGCACTGATTTCATAGCTTAAATAAATCACTTCGCACTGTATTATTTGGGCTTTCTTCTTAGACACCCGGCCCCAAGAAATTTAATAGACTCACCGTCTAGGTGATACAATCATTCTCTGTTTCGGTGGCAATCAGGATATCATCTATGTATTGTAGCAGTTTTCCCTTTTCAGACGGGATTTCCCATGATTTCAAGTTCTTTGCAAGCTGATTGCCAAAAATGGTAGGGCTATTTTTGAATCCTTGTGGCAACACCGTTCAGGTGAGTTGAGTCTTGTGACCGGTTTTGGGGTTTTCCCATTCGAATGCAAACAATCTTTGGCTGGCTTCATGGAGAGGGAGGCAAAAGAAGGCATCTTTCAAGTCTGTAACAGTAAACCAGGCTAATTCAGGTGTTAGCGTAGTCAACAGAGTATATGGATTTGCCACCACGGGGTAGAGATCCTCAGTTACCTTGTTTACAGCCCGTAGATCCTGGACTACACGATACGACCCGTCAGGCTTACGAACTGGTAATATGGGTGTGTTAAAATTAATTGTAAAAATTTTTCAATTATCGGCTGAATTCCTTCTCTATCTTCTCTTTTTAGGGGATATTGCTTACTCCTTATTGGTTGTTGGTTTTCCTTTTTAAGTTTAACTTCAACAGGTAATGCATTCTTTGTTTTTCCGGGTACATCGGTAGTTTATACCCCAGGGTATACCTGATTTAAGACTTTCTTTTTAATTTCTCCTTTTATGGAAGGACTGGTTAAGAATAAACTCAGGATTTGAATGTATTCTTGATTTTTTACTTTCAGAGAAATTTCTCCTTTTTCGAATATAATTTTTGCACCTAATTGTTCTAGTAAGTCTCTTCCCAATAGGGCCTTTGGAGAGTCGGGCATATATAGAAATCTGTGAATTCTCCATTGTTTTCCCAGTTTATATTTTAAAGGTTTACAAAAATACACCTTTTTACTATGGCCAGTTGCTTCCTTTACCATGATGTAATCATTTTCCAGGGGCATCAAGCCTTGATTCAGTTTATTGGACATTCCCTTTTCTAATGACCAAATTCCTTGCACAGTGCACATTGATCCTTGCCTAGCCGAGATGGTTCTCGTCTAGGCCTCCTTTCTTCCTCTTCCCTGACAGCTGTTATTATTCTCCTTTGCCCTTGTCTATATTTTTCTTTTCTGTTATTAAATACTCTCCATGCTTCATCTAGTAACACTTCCAAATTTCTATTTTTTGTAGTGCGTAGCTTCTGGAGCTTGCGCCTAATGTCCCCTGTGGACTGACCTAAAAATAGAGAGACTAGTTGTTGTATTTTTACCTCAGATCCAGGATCCAGGGGTGTGTTACGGCGCATTGCATCCCTCAGTCGATCCAGGAATTCAGATGGGGACTTGGAGGGACCTTGTTTAATTGCATATAGAGCTGACCAGTTTATGGTTTTGGGTATAGCCTTTTCCATTCCTCTTGAAATCCACTCCTGATACCCCTGTAGTTTTACCATTTTTGCAGATCTGTTTGCATTCCATTTTGGATCTCGTAGAGGGAAATATTCCTTAACATTCCTTCCTGTAGTTCTATAGTATTCATCAGCCAAACTCCTTGCTGTTTTTAAAATCAATTGCTTTTCTGTTTCAGTCATATAGTCTAATAATAATTGTATGTCCTTCCAATCAGGGTTATGTTGTTTAACAATAAACTGAAAATGTTTAGCTACACCGATTGGATCGCTCCTATAATCCTTTGCAACCCTTTTCCATTCCCCTAAATCAGTAGTGGAAAAAGGTACTTTGATTAGCATTGTCCCGCCATCAGGTGCCACCGCCTCTCGAAGAGGTGCCTGTAAGGCTACTGGGGCAGTTTTCTTTCTGGTGCGGGAAGATACAGGGCTGTCTGGGGGGGTGGAAGTTTCGTCCGAGTCCGCATCCTGTTCCTGTGGTCGAGGGGGAGGCTTAAACAGGTCAGTTAGATCTGGTTCCGGCACCTGGTGAATTTTGTTTGCTTTCAAACACCTCTGTCCAATACTGCATGCCGAGCAACACCGCTTCAATTTACTTTTAAATTCTTTATTATTTTCTCGCTCAAGTGCGAGTACCATAGGGTCCTGTGGTGGTGCCATTCCACAGTCCCTTTGCCACTCCAGATGGTTTCGGAGGGTGAAAAACATATCTGCATATGAAACTTCATCCTACTTCTCTTCTCTTCTTAGAAATAGCATCAATTGTAGGAGAGTATTGTAGTTTATTGATCCATTAAGTGGCCATTTAGCCTCGCTTTCCAATTTATACAATGGCCACCATTGATTACAATATTTAATAAGAATCTTTTTATTTTCCGTCCCTCTGATCCTAACAATATCTCTTCAATGAGCAAGCACACAGCCCAAGGGGCTTTTCTTCAAGACTTCCTTTTGAGTGTTACCCATTTCGTATCTTCCCTTTATTGATCTTTTCTTTTAACCTTTAATAAGATGCCGGGACTGGTTTTCCTTTTTGCACTGTCTTAGTGATTTTATCGGAGGTTTTCTTATCATAGAACCCTCTAGATATACAATACTGCTTTTTCACAAAATTCTACAATGTTTTTGTACACAAAAGACAAAGGCTCGATCCTATCATTCACTTCGTTCGTCTCCGGCCGCTCTCCTCACGGAGATTACGGAACCACGGATCAGAACTCCGCACTCGCTTCGCAGCTGTGCTGCGTCTCACTCATACAACACAGACACTCAGTCACACAATAAATTGTTGCAACAGATGATAATATTTATGGCCATGCCACGTACAACTCCTCAGACTAGTTGTACTCCCACCCAGCAGCTGCAACCGTAAATTGCAAGGAGGTCCGCTTACCCTTCTCCTACTTCTTATATACCAGTCATTAGCAGGTCCGTCCTGGCTCCCAACACTGGGATACAGCAGAAACCTCGGATTCACTCAATCTACTCCCAAGATCGCTAGCGGCCGCTCTATCAGTCAGCGAATCCCCCCTATTACCGTGCAGGGTACCCTCCATCCATACGGGGACTATGCTGCACGCCAGACGTCTCTGTGCGATTTACCAGCAGCCCCAGCCATGCGTACGACTTACAGGCCCCTCTCCTAAAACATACCTTTCCTTTCCGCGGGCTCAGGAGGTCCTTGTCTACTCCCACGGTGAGCGGCTGGCAGCGGAGTCCCCTCCGAGGAAATGCTCAGGGCGCGCCCAGGGGCGTCCGCTCCCCAGCCGATCCTGCGGTGAAGCAGAGAGTCTCCTGGCTGGCTCGCCAAAACTGACTTGCGGAAACCGGACTCCACAATCTATGAGATTGTAAAGTAGGTATGTTTATTCAGCGCTGGGCGGCACGGGGGGTAGTCCCACCAAAATCGTGCGCGCCTCAACGCGGCACTCACCATAAATATATACAGTAAAATATTACATATTCATAAAGTTTTGTAATACGCCTATACATATGCATGACCTGTCCCCGCTTTGTATTAAAATGAGTTCCAAGAAGTCATTTCCATAGACCCCTCCCATCTGCGCTTGCGCATTGCCTCCTAGCGGTGGTCGTCGGGGGTCGTGGGGATGAAGGCTGATAGTTCCTCTTCGTCACCGCTAGTAACCTTTTGTTCTTGCGCAGGCTCAGTTGTCTTTTTACTTTTGTCCATACCGCAGGGTCAGTTTTAGCTGGCTTCTTGAGACAAGTTTTTAGTCTTTATCAGGAGCTGTCCTTGTGAGGCGCCTCAGTTAATTTACACCATAGCTAAGTCAGCCTTATCAGGCTGAGCCGGCCTTGTGAGGAACAAAGTATCAAGCCCCTACCTACTGATTCAATCTTCTAACTACTATTAATCATTCAACTACTAAAATTCCTTAATCCCTTCTCTCTTATGTCGAGGATAAGTGGGAGAACAGAGACAGAGCCTCGGATTTGGTGGGGCTACCAAGGAAAAGTGAGGGCCAGCATCAACCTTGATTTCTGGCTACCTTAGGGCCAAGAAGGAGGGTGGCCGCTTCGGAGTTTGGCGCTGGTGAGGGTCAGGGCTAGGCTGAGGTTAGGAGGGAGAACAGACAGAGAGCGCCGGTGTTGGTGGGGCTGCCTAGGGACTGCAAACGGAAGGTGAGGGCCAGCGTTAGCCTTGGTTCGTGGCTATCTCAGTGCCTAGCCCCATGTGGTCCGTGGCCACTTCGGAGCTTGGCCCTCTTGAGGGTAAGGGATAGGTCGCTGTTAGGTGCGAGCAGAGACACAGTGCCACGGTGTTGATGGGGCTGAGAAGAGGCTGCCAAGATATCGTGAGGGACGGCATCATCCTTCAGTCCTGGCTATTTCTGTGCCTGAGCCGGATGAGGTGGGTGGCCGTTTCGGAGCTTGCCTCTGATGAGGGTAAGGGATAGTTTGAGGTTCTGCATAGATAACGAGACCCTTCTGCATTAGATAACGCCACCCACCACATGGACTCCAAACGAGGAATAGCCCCTTCCCGGTCCCACCAGCCCTCTCCCTTATTCTCAAACCTAAATATCAACCTTTGCCTTACCATCTCTCGAGCCCATTTCCTAAACGGCTTCCCACCAGAGGGCGCTCCAACACAGAAAGAACCAGCATTGAAAGCTGTTTCTTGCTCTTGCCTTTCGTGGCAGCTCTTTCAGAGGGAGCTGCTCTCGCTCTGCCATCCAACCAGCAACCTTACCAGAGCCCAACTGCAAAGCAGTCGATCCCCTCTTCGGGCTCCCTTAAACTAACAGGCAGGACTGAAAGATGTTGGTGGCTCTCACCTTCCCTTGATAGACCCTTCTCTGCTGCCCAACAGCCAGCCAGCTCCAGCACCCCAAATGTGCCATATCCACCACACCTAGCACTCCTTGCTACACATTGGTGGTGCCTGCTGCTAGGCATGTTCCGTTGCTGAGTGGTGGGGGTGTTGGGTGGTGGGCACTGTGGGGACTGGCTTCTTGTCATGTCCTGGTGCTGGGGATGCTGGGTGCTGTGTGCTGGGCTCCGGGGCTGCTGGGCATGTCCAGGTGCTGTGCATTGGCGGTGGGTGTGCTCGGTGCTGGGCATGTGTGGGAATCAGTGTTGGGCCCTGGGAGTGCTGGGTACTATGCGTAAGCGGGTGCTGGGTATCTCTTGCTGCTGGGGCTACTGGGTGCTGGGGCTATTGTGTGCTGGGCACAGGCGTGCTTGGTGCTGGGCATGTCCAGGTGCTTGGCATGACCGGGTGCTGGGCGCTGGGGATGCTGGTTACTGTGGTGCTGGCTGCTGGGCCCTGAGGTTGCTGGGTGCTGAGCGCTGCGGGTGCTGGACATTCCAGGTGCTATGTGCTGATCAGTGGGGATGTTGGGGGCCAGTTTGCTGCGTTCTGGTGTGTTGGGTGCTGGGCATTTCTGGGTGCTGCATAGTGGGCGCTGGCGGTGTGGGGTGGTGGGGGTGCTGTGTGCTGGGCATGTCCGGGTGGTGGGTGTTGGGCAGTGGGAGTGCTGGGTGCTAGGTACTGGGGTGCTGGGCCCTGGTATTGCTGGGTACTACACATAACTGAGTGCAGGGTATGTCTTGGTGCTGAGTGCCTGGTGCTGGAGGTAATGGGTGCTGGGCATATGCGGTGCTAGGTGCTGGGCATATGCGGTGCTGGGTGGCTGTGCTGGGGTTGCTGGGTGCTGTGCTGTGAGGGTGCTGGATTCCTGGCACGTGCGTGTGCTGTGTGCTGGGCCCTGGTTGTGCTGGGTATGTGTGGGTGCTGGGTGTTGGGCAGTGTGGGTGCTGTGTGGCAGGCCCTGGGTGCTGGGCGGTCGGGATGCTGGGCAGTGGGCAGCAGAGAAGCTGCCTGCTGGGCGTGTCTGGGTGCTGGGCATGTGTGGGTGCTGGGTACTGGGCAGTGGGGGTGGTGGGCGGTGGTGGTGCTGTGTGCTGGGCATGTTGGGCTGCTGGGTTTTGGGCAGTGGGCGTGCTGGGTGCTGGGTGTGTGCGTGTGTTGGTTTCTGGGCGCTGGGGGTGCTGGGTGCTGTTCATGTCCGGGTGGCAGGCATGGCTGGGTGCTGGGCCCTGAGGTTGCTGCGTGCTGGGCACTGGGCTTGCTGGTGCTGCTGGTGCGGGTGCTGGGGGCTAGGTGTTGTCCGAAAAGCGGATTCCTGCCTGGCGTGGAAGGAACCAATTCCACACACTCAGGAGAGAGATTGTTTTATTCAGGCCTGGGTGCTCGGTGGACTTGCCACAAATGAAGCACACCGGGTCTACTCACCTTTCTGTTTGTATCCCTGCTTCTCATACATATTTTAAGTTTCTCTTAAATATTCCTTAAATTTCTTAAATATTCCTTAAATTTCCGAGAGCCGATTATAATATTACATCATCCTAGACACATGTGCACTAAAACCTTTAGGGTCTCCTTGAGGGTCTCGGGTGGTCTCGGGTGGTCGGCGGGGTAGTGAACTCTTCGTGAACCTGTTCCTTTCTTTCCTTGTAAGGTCGAGGTTTGTCTCCGAGCCGCGTCTGGACCACGTTTGTTTACGGTTCTCGTTTCCAAGGTTACTCTTCACTAGAGTCTAACAATGCTTCCAGGAGACCCGATTTCGACTACAACTCTACACACCTGCAAACACCACACCTGCTAGTTACCTAACTTCTAAGCCACAAGTCTTCATTGTGTAGAATTACAGAAGCGAGCCGAGGTACTGGGGCTACTGGTTGCTGGGCCCTGGGAGTGCTGGGTACCATGCATAATTGGGTGCAGGTTATGTCTTGCTGGTGGATGCTGGGCACTGGGGCTGCTGGGTGCTGGGCATGTCTCGATGCTGTGTGTTGGCGGTGGGTGTGCTGGGTTGTGCGCATGTCCGGGAATGAGTGCTGGGCCCTGGGAGTGTTTGGTGCGGGGAGCTAGGGGTGCTGGCCGTGGGCATTTCCATGTACTGGTCATGACCAGGTGCTGGTTGTTGGGTCTTGTGGGTGCTGGGTGTGTCCAGGTGCTGGGCACGTCCGGATGCTGTGTGCTCGGCACTTGGGGTTCTGGGTAGTGGGCAGTGAGGGTGCACACCAAACACCCACCATCTAGCACGCCCACAAGTCTCACACCCAGCACCCACAGTGGCAGGAACCAGCATACCCAACACCCAGCTTCCAGCACACCCACTGCCCAGGACCTGCATACGCTGCATTGAACCCAGCAGCCCCAGCACCCAGTAACCGATAGCCCCAGCGCCCAGCACGCCAGGGTCCAGCAACCAACACACGCACACGCCCAGCACCCAGCACCCCCACCGCCCAAAACCCAGCACCCTGACGCGCCCAGCACACAGCAGCCCCAGGGACCACCACCCCCAGTGCCAAGCACCCAGCACCACCATTGCTCAGCACCCAGACATGCCCAGCACCTAGCACCACCACCCCCAGTGCCCAACACCCAGCACCCACACATACCCAGCACAACCGGGCCCCAGCACTCAGCACACGCACATGCCAGGAATCCAGCACCCTCACAGCACAGCACCCAGCAACCCCAGCACAGCCACCCAGCACCGGATATGCTCAACACCCAGCACTGCATATGCCCAGCACCCGGTACCTCCAGCACCAAGCATCCAGCACCAAGACATACCCTGCACTCAGTTTTGCATATTACCCAGCAATGCCAGGGCCCAGCACCCCCAGTACCTAGCACCCAGCACTCCCACTGCCCAGTACCCAGCACCCCGACATGCCCAGCACACAGCACCCGCACCGCCCCAACACTGCCAGTTCCCAGCACCCAGCACCCAGACATGCCCAGCACCCAGACAAACATGCCCAGCGCCCAACACACCAGAACACAGCAAACCAGCCCCCAAGAACCCCAGTGATCAGCACATAGCACTTGGACATGCCCAGCGCTCAGCACCCCAAACACCCACCATACAACACCCCCACAGGTCTCACACACTTCCGCCCAGTGCCCGGAAACCAGCATACCCAACACTCAGCGTCCTGCACCCCCAGCACCCAGCACCCAGTGCCCAGCACGCTGCACTTAGACATGGCCAGCACCCGGACATGCTCAGCACCCAGCAACACAGGGGCACAGAACCCACCACCCCCAGCGCCCAGAAACCAACCACCCCAGCGTCCAGCACCCAGTACACCCAGGGCCCGGCAACCAACACCCGCACATGTCCAGCACCCCCACCACCCAGCACAGGGACATGCCCAGCACCCAGCACCCCCAAAGACCATCACCCCCAGCGCCAAGCACCCAGCACCGCCATTGCCTAGCACCCGGACATGCCCAGCACCCAGCACCACCACTGCCAGCGCACAGTACCCAGCACCCGGACATGCCCAGCACTCAGACATGCCTAGCAGGCAGCTTCCCTGCTCCCCATCGCCCAGAACCTCCAGTGCCCATCACCCAGCACCCAGACATGCCCAGCGCCCACCACACAGCACCCACACTGCCCAACACCCACACATACCCAGCACAACCAGGGCAGAGCACACAGCACACGCACGTGCCAAGAAACAAGCACCCCCAGAGCACAGAACCCAGCAACTCCAGAGCACAGACCCAGCACCAGATATGCCCAGCACCCAGTACCTCCAGCACCAAGAGATACCCTGCACTCAGTTATGCATAGTATCCAGCAATACCAGGGCCCCGCAACCGCACCAGCCAGCACCCAGCAACCCGAGTGCCCAGCCCCCAGCAACCTCAGGGCCCAGCCCCCAGCAACCTCAGGGCCCAGCCCCCAGCACCCGCACATTCCCAGCACCCAGCAACCCCACTGCCCAACACCCACCCCCCGGACAGGCCCGGCATACAGCACCCCCTGGGGCCACCCCCCCACCAGCGCCCAGTACCCAGCACCTGGACATGCCCAGCACGCTACACACCAGAACACAGCAAACCAGCCCCCAACATCCCCAGTGATCAGCACATAGCACCCAGACATGCCCAGCACCCAGCACACCCAGTGCCCTGCACCCAGTACACCAAACACCCACCACCATACAGGTCTCACAGCCAGCACCTCCCCAGTGCCCAGAAACCAGCATACCCAACACCCCCACAGCCCAAGAACCCCTTTACCCAGCATCCAGACATGGCCAGCACTCGGACATACACAGCACCCCCAGGGCCCAGCACTAACTCCCGGACAGGCGCACAACCCAGCACCCCAACCACCAACAAACAGCACCTGGACATGCCCACCACTCAGCAGCCCCAGTGCCCAGCACCCAGCACCGCAACAGCCAGCATCCCCAGCGTCCAGCACCCTCACTGCCCACCACCCAGAACCCCAAGTGCCGAGCACACAGCATCCGCACATGCCCAGCACCTGGTCATGTCCAGCAACTGAAATGCCCACAGCCAGCACCTCTAGCCCCCAGCAGCCAGCACCCCCAGTGCCCAGCATCAGTCATGCCAAGGACGAGGACATGCCCAGCACTCAACACTCCAGTGGCCAACACGCAATACCCCCAGCACCCAGCAGCAAGACACACCCTGCACCCGCTTATGCATAGTACCCAGCACTCCCAGGGCCCAGCAACCAGCACCCACAGGACTCAGCACCCAGCAACCCCAGTGCCCAGCACCCAATACCCCCAGCTCCCAGTAGCCCCAGAACCCACCATCCAGCAGCAAGACACACCCTGCACCCGCTTATGCATAGTACCCAGCACTCCCAGCCCCCAGCAGTCACGCCGCCCAGCACCCAGCAACCCCAGTGCACAGCACCCACTAACCCCAGTGCCCAGCATCCCCAGCGCACAGCATCCGGCATATGGACATGCCCAGCACACAGACATACCCACTAGCCAGCACCCCTAGTGCCCAGCACCCAAAACTCCCTCCATCCATCACCCAGACACGCCCAGTGCTCAGCGCCCCCAACAGCCCGGATCAGGAAATGCCCAGCAACAAGCACTCCCATGCCTACCACCGCCAGTGCCCAATAACCAGCACACAGACAATGCCCACCAGCCAGCATCCAGAACCCAGCCCCAAGCACTCAGTCCACAGGCATGCCCAGCACCCTGATATGCATAGTCCCCAGCACCCCCACTGCCCAGCAGTCCCAGTGCCCACGACCCATCACTTGGACATGCTCAGCACTCAGAGATGTCCAGCACCCCACACGCCCAGTGCCTAGAACCCAGTACTCCCAGTGACCAGCACCCAGCGCAGCCAGTGCCCAGCACTGCCTGTAGCCAGCATCCACCACCCAGACACGATCATCACCTGCCCATTCCCAGCACCAAATCCTCCCAGTGCCCAGCACAGGGACATGTCGAGCACCCAGATATGCCCAACACCCAGCAACCGCAGCACCCAGACCTGTCCAGAACCCACTCCACTCAGGGCCTAGCACACAGTATCCCCACGACCCAGCACCGACCCAGGCCCAGCACCAAGCACTGCCAATGATCCCAAGGGGTGCTAGGTGTGCTGGATGTTGCGCATTTGCGGTGCTGGAGATGGCTGGGTGCTGGGCAGCTGAGAAGGGGCTGTAAAGGGAAGGTGAGCGCCGCAAACATATTTCAGTCCTGGCTAAACGTGTGTGGGAGCTCCACGGGGCGCTTGTCTGCTTTGCAGTTGGGCTGCGGCAAGGTTGATGGTTGAGTGCTACAGCAAGCGCATAGCCCCGGTGTTGGTGGGGACCTCAAAGGGCTGCCAGGGCAGGCGAGTGCAACGAACAGCAGTCGTCTTGGTTCCCTCTGTGTTGGAGCGCCATCTAGTGGGTAGACGTTTCAGAGCCTGGCTCTGATGAAGGTAAGACGCAGGTTGATGTTTAGGTGGAAGAGACCAAAGAGAAGGGAGCAGGGGTTGGTGGGGCTGAGGAGCGGCTGCCAAGAGACCGTGAGTGCCAGCATCAGCCTTGGTTCCTGGCTACTTCTGTGCAAGCGCCATATGGTCGGTGGCCCCATCGGAGCTTGGCCCTGATGAGGGTCAGGGCTAGGTTGAGGTTAGGAGGGAGAACAGACACAGAGCCCCGGTGTTGCTGGGGCTGCCTAGGGACTGCAAACAGAAGGTGAGGGCCAGTGTCAGCCTTGACTAGTGGCTATGACAGTGCCAAGCCCCATGTGGAGTGTGGCCGCTGCGGAGCTTTGCCCTGATGAGGGGAAGGGATATGTCGAGGCTAAGTGGGAGAACAGAGACAGAGCCCCGGTGTTGGTGAGGCTGAGAATGGGCTGCGAAGTGATCGTGAGGGCCAGCATCAACCCTGATTCGTGGCTACCTAAGTGCCTAAGCCCCACATGAAGAGTGGTCGCTTCGGAGCTTGGCTCCGATGAGGTTAAGGGATAGGTCGCTGTTAGGTGCGAGCAGAGACACAGAGCCCCGGTATTGGTGGGGCTGAGAGGGGGCTGCCAAGAGACCGTGAGGACCAGCATCAACCTTGATCCTGATTACCTCAGTGCCAAGCTCCACGTGGAGGGTGGCCGCTTCGGAGCTTGGCCCTGGTGAGGGTCAGGGCTAGGTTGACGTTAGGTGGGAGAACAGACACAGAGCCCCGGTGTTGGTGAGGCTGCCAAGGAAGGTGAGGGCCAGCATCATCCGCGAGTCCTGGCTATTCAGTGCCAAGCCCTATGTGGAGCGTGGCCGCTTGGGAGCTTTGCCCTGATGAGGGGAAGGGATATGTCGAGGCTAAGTGGGAGAACAGAGACAGAGCCTCGGATTTGGTGGGGCTACCAAAAAAAAGGTGAGGGCCAGCATCAACCTTGATTTCTGGCTACCTTAGTGCCAAAATCCACGTGGGGATGGCCGCTGAGCTAGGCCCTGGTGAGGGTCAGGCTAGGCTGGGACATTAGGTGGGAGACCGTGACACAGAGCCCCGTACAGGAGGCTGCCAAGGAAGGTGGGGCCCAGCATCATCCGTGAGTCCTGGCTATCTCAGTGCCAAGCCCTATGTGGAGGGTGGCCGCTTTGGAGCTTTGCCCTGAGGAGGGGAAGGGATATGTCGAGGCTAAGTGGGAGAACATACACAAAGCCTCGGATTTGGTGGGGCTACCAAGGAAAGGTGAGGGCCAGCATCAACCTTGATTTCTGGCTACCTTAGTGCCAAACTCCACGTGGAGGGTGGCCGCTTCGGAGCTACGCCCTGGTGAGGGTCAGGGCTAGGTTGACGTTAGGTGGGAGACCAGACACAGAGCCCCGGTGTTGGTGAGGCTGCCAAGGAAGGTGAGGGCCAGCATCATCCGCGAGTGCTGGCTATTCAGTGCCAAGCCCTATGTGGAGCGTGGCCGCTTGGGAGCTTTGCCCTGATGAGGGGAAGGGATATGTCGCGGCTAAGTGGGAGAACAGAGACAGAGCCTCGGATTTGGTGGGGCTACCAAAAAAAAGGTGAGGGCCAGCATCAACCTTGATTTCTGGCTACCTTAGTGCCAAACTCCACGTGGAGGGTGGCCGCTTCGGAGCTTGGCCCTGGTGAGGGTCAGGGCTAGGTTGACGTTAGGTGGGAGACCAGACACAGAGCCCCGGTGTTGGTGAGGCTGCCAAGGAAGGTGAGGGCCAGCATCATCCGCGAGTCCTGGCTATTCAGTGCCAAGCCCTATGTGGAGCTTGGCCGCTTCGGATGTTTGCCCTGATAAGGGTAAGAGGTATGTCGAGGCTAAGTGGGAGAACAGAGACAGAGCCTCGGATTTGGTGGGGCTACCAAGGAAAGGTGAGGGCCAGCATCAACCTTGATATCTGGCTACCTTAGTGCCAAGCTCCACGTGGGGGATGGCCGCTTCGGAGCTAGGCCCTGGTGAGGGTCAGGGCTAGGTTGAGGTTAGGTGGGAGAACAGACACAGAGCCCCGGTGTTGGTGAAGCTGCCTAGGGACTGCAAACGGAAGGTGAGGGCAAGCGTCAGCCTTGACTAGTGGCTATGTCAGTGCTAAGCCCCATGTGGAGTGTGGCCGCTGCGGAGCTTTGCCCTGATGAGGGTAAGGGATATGTCGAGGATAAGTGGGAGAACAGAGTCAGAGCTTCGGATTTGGTGGGGCTACCAAGGAAAGGTGAGGGCCAGCATCAACCTTGATTTCTGGCTACCTTAGTGCCAAACTCCACGTGGAGGGTGGCCGCTTCTGAGCTAGGCCCTGGTGAGGGTCAGGGCTAGGTTGACGTTAAGTGGGAGACCAGACACAGAGCCCCGGTATTGGTGGGGCTGAGAGGGGGCTGCCAAGAGACCGTGAGGACCAGCATCAACCTTGATCCTGATTACCTCAGTGCCAAGCTCCACGTGGAGGGTGGCCGCTTCGGAGCTTGGGCCTGGTGAGGATCAGGGCTACGTTGAGGTTAGGAGGGAGAACAGACACAGAGCCCCGGTATTGGTGGGGCTGAGAGGGGGCTGCCAAGAGACCGTGAGGACCAGCATCAACCTTGATTTCTGCCTACCTTAGTGCCAAACTCCACGTGGAGAGTGGCCGCTTCGGAGCTAGGCCCTGGTGAGGGTCAGGGCTAGGTTGACGTTAAGTGGGAGACCAGACACAGAGCCCCGGTGTTGGTGAGGCTGCCAAGGAAGGTGAGGGCCAGCATCATCCGCGAGTCCTTGCTATTCAGTGCCAAGCCCTATGTGGAGTATGGCCGCTTCGGAGCTTTGCCCTGATGAGGGTAAGGGATATGTCGAGGCTAAGTGGGAGAACAGAGACAGAGCCTCGGATTTGGTGGGGCTACCAAGGAAAGGTGAGGGCCAGCATCAACCTTGATATCTGGCTACCTTAGTGCCAAGCTCCACGTGGGGGATGGCCGCTTCGGAGCTAGGCCCTGGTGAGGGTCAGGGCTAGGTTGAGGTTAGGTGGGAGAACAGACACAGAGCCCCGGTGTTGGTGAAGCTGTCTAGGGACTGCAAAAGGAAGGTGAGGGCAAGCGTCAGCCTTGACTAGTGGCTATGTCAGTGCTAAGCCCCATGTGGAGTGTGGCCGCTTCGGAGCTTTGCCCTGATGAGGGTAAGGGATATGTCGAGGATAAGTGGGAGAACAGAGTCATGCTTCGGATTTGGTGGGGCTACCAAGGAAAGGTGAGGGCCAGCATCAACCTTGATTCCTGGCTACCTTAGTGCCAAACTCCACGTGGAGGGTGGCCGCTTCGGAGCTAGGCCCTGGTGAGGGTCAGGGCTAGGTTGACGTTAAGTGGGAGACCAGACACA
>JAJKFH010001478.1:27214-40025 GCA_023333565.1 Puffinus mauretanicus
CAAGGACGAGGACATGCCCAGCACCCAACACCCCAGTGGCCAACACCCAATCCCCCCAGCACCCAGCAGCAAGACATACCCTGCACCCGCTTATGCATAGTACCCAGCACTCCCAGGGCCCAGCAACCAGCACCCACAGGACTCAGCACCCAGCAACCCCAGTGCCCAGCACCCAATACCCCCAGCTCCCAGTAGCCCCAGAACCCACCATCCAGCAGCAAGACATACCCTGCACCCGCTTATGCATAGTACCCAGCACTCCCGGCCCCCAGCAGTCGCGCCGCCCAGCACCCAGCAACCCCAGTGCACAGCACCCACTAACCCCAGTGCCCAGCATCCCCAGCGCACAGCATCCGGCATATGGACATGCCCAGCACACAGACATACCCACTAGCCAGCACCCCTAGTGCCCAGCACCCAAAACTCCCTCCATCCATCACCCAGACACGCCCAGTGCTCAGCGCCCCCAACAGCCCGGATCAGGAAATGCCCAGCAACAAGCACTCCCATGCCTACCACCGCCAGTGCCCAATAACCAGCACACAGACAATGCCCACCAGCCAGCATCCAGAACCCAGCCCCAAGCACTCAGTCCACAGGCATGCCCAGCACCCTGATATGCATAGTCCCCAGCACCCCCACTGCCCAGCAGTCCCAGTGCCCACGACCCATCACTTGGACATGCTCAGCACTCAGAGATGTCCAGCACCCCACACGCCCAGTGCCTAGAACCCAGTACTCCCAGTGACCAGCACCCAGCGCAGCCAGTGCCCAGCACTGCCTGTAGCCAGCATCCACCACCCAGACACGATCATCACCTGCCCATTCCCAGCACCAAATCCTCCCAGTGCCCAGCACAGGGACATATCGAGCACCCAGATATGCCCAACACCCAGCAACCGCAGCACCCAGACCTGTCCAGAACCCACTCCACTCAGGGCCTAGCACACAGTAACCCCACGACCCAGCACCGACCCAGGCCCAGCACCAAGCACTGCCAATGATCCCAAGGGGTGCTAGGTGTGCTGGATGTTGCGCATTTGCGGTGCTGGAGATGGCTGGGTGCTGGGCAGCTGAGAAGGGGCTGTAAAGGGAAGGTGAGCGCCGCAAACATATTTCAGTCCTGGCTAAACGTGTGTGGGAGCTCCACGGGGCGCTTGTCTGCTTTGCAGTTGGGCTGCGGCAAGGTTGATGGTTGAGTGCTACAGCAAGCGCATAGCCCCGGTGTTGGTGGGGACCTCAAAGGGCTGCCAGGGCAGGGCGAGTGCAACGAACAGCAGTCGTCTTGGTTCCCTCTGTGTTGGAGCGCCATCTAGTGGGTAGACGTTTCAGAGCCTGGCTCTGATGAAGGTAAGACGCAGGTTGATGTTTAGGTGGAAGAGACCAAAGAGAAGGGAGCAGGGGTTGGTGGGGCTGAGGAGCGGCTGCCAAGAGACCGTGAGTGCCAGCATCAGCCTTGGTTCCTGGCTACTTCTGTGCAAGCGCCATATGGTCGGTGGCCGCTTCGGAGCTTGGCCCTGGTGAGGGTCAGGGCTAGGTTGAGGTTAGGTGGGAGAACAGACACAGAGCCCCGGTGTTGGTGGGGCTGCCAGGGACTGGAAGGTGAGGGCCAGCATCACCTTGACTATGGCTATCAGTGCCAAGCCCCATGTGGAGGTGGCCGCTTCGGAGCTTTGCCCTGATGAGGGGAAGGGATATGTCGAGGCTAAGTGGGAGAACAGAGACAGAGCCCCGGTGTTGGTGAGGCTGAGAATGGGCTGCGAAGTAATCGTGAGGGCCAGCATCAACCCTGATTCGTGGCTACCTAAGTGCCTAAGCCCCACATGAAGAGTGGTCGCTTCGGAGCTTGGCTCCGATGAGGGTAAGGGATAGGTCGCTGTTAGGTGCGAGGAGAGACACAGTGCCACGGTGTTGTTGGGGCTGACAAGTGGCTGCCAAGATATCGTGATGACCAGCATCATCCTTGAGTCCTGGCTATTTCTGTGCCTGAGCCGGATGAGGTGGGTGGCTGTTTCGGAGCTTGACTCTGATGAGGATAAAGGATAGTTTGAGGTTCTGCGTAGATAACGAGACCCTTCTGCATTAGATAACGCCACCCACCACATGGACTCCAAACGAGGAGTAGCCCCTTCCCGGTCCCACCACCCCTCTCCCTTATTCTCAAACCTAAATATCAACCTTTGCCTTACCATCTCTCGAGCCCATTTCCTAAACGGCTTCCCACCAGAGGGCGCTCCAACACAGGAAGAACCAGCATTGAAAGCTGTTTCTTGCTCTTGCCTTTCGTGGCAGCCCCTTCAGAGGGAGCTGCTCTCGCTCTACCACCCAACCAGGAACCTTACCAGAGCCCAACTGCAAAGCAGTCGGGCTCCCTTAAACTAACAGGCAGGACTGAAAGATGTTGGTGGCTCTCACCTTCCCTTGATAGACCCTTCTCAGCTGCCCAACAGCCAGCCAGCTCCAGCACCCCAAATGTGCCATATCCACCACACCTAGCACTCCTTGCTACACATTGGTGGTGCCTGCTGCTAGGCATGTTCCGTTGCTGAGTCGTGGGGGTGGTGGGCACTGCGGGGACTGGCTTCTTGTCATGTCCTGGTGCTGGGGATGCTGGGTGCTGTGTGCTGGGCTCCGGGGCTGCTGGGCATGTCCAGGTGCTGTGCATTGGCGGTGGGTGTGCTGGGTTGTGTGCGTGTGTGGGAATCAGTGCTGGGCCATGGGAGTGCTGGGCCCTGGCAGTGCTGGGTAGAGGGTATGATGGGTGCATGTGTAGGTTTAACCCCAGCCAGCAAATAAACCCCACGCAGCCGCTGGCTCACCTCCCCTCCAACCCCGTGGGATTGGGGAGAGAATCGAGAAGGCACAAGTAGGAAAGCTCCCGGGTTGAGATAAAAACAGTTTAATGATTGAAATAAAACGAATTAGAACAGTAATAATAACAATGAGAACAACAACAATAGATGATACAAAGCAGGCAATGCACAATGCAACTGCTCACCGCTGCCGAACGTGTGTCTCGAGCGGCAGGGGAGAGCCCCCTCCCCTGCCCCCTCCCATTTTTTATACTGAGCATGATGTCACATGCTATAGAATACCCCATTGGCCAGCTAGGTCAACTACCCCGGCTGTGCTCCCCACCCCACCCCCCCCCGAGCTTCCTGTGGGAGGCCGAAAAGAGAGAACAAAAGTCTCCCGGTGCAAGCACCGCCCAGCAACAGCCAAAGCATTAAGGGGCCATCAAGGCTCCTCTCACACCAAACCCAAAAGCCAGCACACCCCCCAAGCTACTGGGAAGAAAGTTAACTCTGTCCCAGCCGGAAGCAGGACAGTGCAGTGCGCTGGAGTTCTGAGTGCTGGGTCCTAGGGGTACTGTGTATGTTCGGGTGCTGGGCATATCCGCGTGCGGGTAGTGGGCAGTTGGGGTGCTGGGGGGTGGTGGTACTGGATGCTGGGCATTAGGTATGCTGGTTTCTGGGCACTGGGGGTGGTGGGTGCTGAGCGCAGCGTGTGCTGGGTGCTATGTGCAGATCACTGGGGATGGTGGGGGCTGGTTTGCTGCTTTCTGGTATGTTGGGCGCTGGGCATGTTTGGGTGCTGGGCATGTCTGGGTGCTGGGCACGGGCAGTGGGGCTGCTGGGTATGTCCGGTGGTGGGTATTGGGCGGTGGGAGTGCTGGGTGCTAGGTACTGGGGGTGCTGGGCCCTGGCATTGCTTGGTACTATGCATAACTGAGTGCAGGGTATGTCTTGGTGCTGGCCATATCCGGTGCTAGGTGTGTGCTCTGGGTTTGCTGGGTGCTGTGCTCTGGGGGTGTTGGATTCCTGGCATGTGCATGTGCTGGGCCCTGGTTGTGCTGGGTATGTGTGGGTGCTGGGTGTTGGGCAGTATGGGTGCTGCGTGGTGGGCGCTGGGCATGTCCCGGTGATGGGCACTGGAGGTCCTGGGCGATGGGGAGCAGGGAAGCTGCCTTCTAGGAATGTCTCAGTGCTGGGCATATCCGGGTGCTTGGTACTGTGCACTGGTGGTGGTGGTACTGGCTGCTGGGCATGTCCCGGTGCTAGGCAATGGCAGTGCTGGGTGCTTGGCGCTGGGGGTGATGGTCTTTGGGTGTGCTGGGTGGTGGGGGTGCTGGGCATGTGCAGGTGTTGGTTGCTGGGCGCTGGGTGTACTGGGTGCTGGACACTGGGGTGGTTGGTTTCTGGGCACTGGGGCTTCTGGTTCTGTGGACTGGGGTTGCTGGGTATGTCTGGGTGCTGGGCCATGGCTGGCTGCTGGGTTCTGGGCCCTGAGGTTGCTGGGTGCTGGGCACCGGCCTTGCTGGGTGCTGGCTGGTGTGGGTGCTGGGGGCTAAGTGCTGGTTGCTGGGCCCTGGGAGTGCTGGGTATTATGCATAAGCAGGTGCAGGGTATCTCTTGCTGCTGGATGCTGGGGCTGCTGGGTGCTGGGCTCCGGGGCTGCTGGGTGCTGGGCACGTCCAGGGACTGTGTGTTGGCGGTGGGTGTGCTGCGTTGTGCGCATGTCCGGGAATGAGTGCTGGGCCGTGGGGGTGCTGGGTAGAGGGTATGATGGGTGCGTGTCGTGGTTTAACCCCAGCCTGCAAATAAACCCCACGCAGCCGCTGGCTCTCCTCCCCCCCCACCCCGTGGGATGGGGGAGAGAATCGGGAGGGCACAAGTAGGAAAGCTCCCGGGTTGAGATAAAAACAGTTTAATGATTGAAATAAAACGAAGTAGAACAGTAATAATAACAATGAGAACAACAACAACAACAGACGATACAAAGCAGGCAATGCAGAATGCAACTGCTCACCGCTGCCGACCGCGTGTCATGAACTGGTGGGGGGGGGGGAGACGTTCCCCCCCCGCCACCTCCCTTTTTTTATACTGAGCATGATGTCACATGCAATAGAATACCCCATTGGCCAGCTAGGTCAACTACCCCGGATGTGCTCCCCACCCCGCCCCCCCCAACCCCCCCCCCGAGCTTCCTGTGGGAGGCCGAAAAGAGAGAACAAAAGTCTCCCGGTGCAAGCACCGCCCAGCAACAGCCAAAGCATTAAGGGGCCATCAAGGCTCCTCTCACACCAAACCCAAAAGCCAGCCCACCCCCCAAGCTACTGGGAAGAAAGTTAACTCTGTCCCAGCCGGAAGCAGGACAGTGCTGAGTGCTGTGTATGTCCGGGTGCTGGGCATGTCTGGGTGCGGGGACTGGGCACTGGGGGTGCTGGGTGGTGGGGGTGCTGGATGGTGGGTGTTGGTATGCTGGTTGCTGGGCACTGGGGGTGCTGGGTGTGAGACGTGTGGGGGTGCTGGATGGTGGGTGTTTGGTGTGCTGGGTACAGAGCACTGGGGGTGGGTGCTGAGCGCTGCGGGTGCTGGGTGCTGGGCATGTGCGCATGCTATGTGCTGATCACTGGAGATGTTGGGGGCTGGTTTGCTGGGATCTGGGCAGTGGTGTGTTGAGTGCTGGGCATGTTTGGGTGCTGGCCATGTCTGGGTGCTGGGTGCTGGGTACTGGGCGCTGGCTGTGTGGGGCAGTGGGGGTGCTGTGTGCTGGGCATGTCCGGGTGGTGGGTGTTGGGCAGTGGGAGTGCTGGGTTCTAGGTGCTGGGGTGCTGGGCCCTGGTATTGCTGGGTACTACACATAACTGAGTGCAGGGTATGTCTTGGTGCTGGATGCTGGGTGCTGGAGGTAATGGGTGCTGGGCATATGCGGTGCTAGGTGCTGGGCATATGCGGTGCTGGGTGGCTGTGCTGGGGTTGCTGGGCGCTGTGCTGTGAGGGTGCTGGATTCCTGGCACGTGCGTGTGCTGTGTGCTGGGCCCTGGTTGTGCCGGGTATGTGTGGGTGCTGGGTGTTGGGCAGTGTGGGTGCTGTGTGGTGGGGCCTGGGTGCTGGGCGGTGGGCAGCAGAGAAGCTGCCTGCCGGGCATGTCTGGGTGCTGGGCGTGTGTGGGTGCTGGGCAGTGGGGGTGGTGGGCGGTGGTGGTGCTGTGTGCTGGGCATGTTGGGCTGCTGGGTTTTGGGCAGTGGGCGTGCTGGGTGTGTGCGTGTGTTGGTTTCTGGGCGCTGGGGGTGCTGGGTGCTATGCACTGGGGTTGCTGGGTATGTCTGGGTGGCGGGCATGGCTGGGTGCTGGGCCCTGAGGTTGCTGCGTGCTGGGCACGGGGCTTGCTGGTGCTGCTGGTGCGGGTGCTGGGGGCTAGGTGTTGTCCGAAAAGCAGATTCCTGCCCGGCGTGGAAGGAACCAATTCCACACGCTCAGGAGAGAGATTGTTTTATTCAGGCCTGGGTGCTCGGTGGACTTGCCACAAATGAAGCACACCGGGTCTAATCACCTTTCTGTTTGTATCCATGCTTCTCATACATATTTTCAGTTTCTCTTTTACATATTCCTTAAATTTCCGAGAACTGATTATAATATTACATCATCCTAGATACATACGCACTAAAACCTTTAGGGTCTCCTTGAGGGTCTCGGGTGGTCTCTGGTGGTCGGCGGGGTAGTGAACTCTTCGTGAACCTGTTCCTTTCTTTCCTTATAAGGTCGAGGTTTGTCTCCGAGCCACGTCTGGACTACGTTTGTTTACGGTTCTCGTTTCCAAGGTTACTCTTCACTAGAGTCTAACAATGCTTCCAGGAGACCCGATTTAGACTACAATTCTACACACCTGCAAACACCACACCTGCTAGTTACCTAACTTCTAAGCCACAAGTCTTCATTGTGTAGAATTACAGAAGCGAGCAGTATGGAACAGTAGATACTGTACCTACTGCATCAGTCCCCCCCTTTGAGACTTACAATGTTGAGCATCATGAGTTCTCACATCATTTAGTTATAAGCATTTGGTCTATAAAAAGACATACATTGAATCATACAACAAGTAATTAGAAGTAAGATGACGATCAGTATTGCAAATAAGAACAAGTGTCTGAGCCAATTTAAATTTGGAAGCCACGGAAATAACCAAGAAAGATCTTACCCTTCTCGTTCCTTAAATCCACAGGCTAAGTCCTTTAATTGTTGAATTTTCTTCGCAATTAACTGTGAATTATCACCTAGGTTCTGCAATAATACAAAAAGAAGACATGTTGGTTACTTCTCGGGCTAAAAGTTCTCAGATAGTTTGATTTCTCTCCCATTTTGGCAATAGAAATTGGGATTCAGCTTTACTGATCGTCATAATGAATATCAACAGGCTCCACATTTTCTACTCCTAAACCCACAATTTCCTAATTAATTTGGTTTCCTTTCTAACAAGAAATATTTTAAATATCACAGATAATTCCGCAACAGCTCTGGTAAGTCATCAAGTACGCCTTCAAATTAATTGCAATGGTTCCTTAGGTGTAGATGTCCACGGTCTAGGAGGTATTTTGTTTATTCTGGTGTAATGAATCCAAGAGTCTATTTCTTCTAATTCTACAGCAGTGGTTGTTGTTAATGACACTTGGAAGGGTCCTTTCCACTTTTCTCCAAAGGGGTCGTCCTTCCACCTTCGCAGGTAGACTTGGTCTCCTGGGCTGAATGAATGTACCAGAAATTCCAGGGCTAAAAGTGTCCTCAAAAGAACATATTTGTGTAAAGAACTCGCCATTTTACTCAAAGACAAGAGAGATTCAGTTAACACTTTTTCTCCTATTACGTGCATTTGGTCAAACCTTCCTGTTAGATTGACATTAGAAGGTTTACCACCCAGAATTTCCAATGGACTTACTTCTTCTTTAGCTCTTGGGGTTACCCTAATTCTTAACAAGGCAAGTGGTAAAGCTTCAATCCATTTCAACTGAGCTTCCTGACATATTTTAGAAATTTGTCTCTTTAATACTTGGTTCATTCTCTCGTCTTGTCTACTAAATTGTGGTCGTCTTAGTGTCTTACTCACATTCCTAATAACCTCCGCTACAAAATGTGGGCCTCTATCAGAGGACATTTCTAAAGGGACTCCAAATCTTGAAATAATTTCTTTCCGTAAGTGTTTTGTTACCTCTTTTGCCTTGTCGGTTTGCCACGGGAAAGCTTTTGGCCATCTGGAGAAGGTATTATTGGTTGCACCTTGGTAACTCTGAAAAATCTATTCGCCAATACTCACCGGGAGTTACCCCCAGCACCCCCAGCACCCAGTAACCGATAGCCCCAGCGCCCAGCACGCCAGGGTCCAGCAACCAACACACGCACACGCCCAGCACCCAGCACCCCCACCGCCCAAAACCCAGCACCCTGACGTGCCCAGCACACAGCAGCCCCAGGGACCACCACCCCCAGCGCCAAGCACCCAGCACCACCATTGCTCAGCACCCAGACATGCCCAGCACCTAGCACCACCACCCCCAGTGCCCAACACCCAGCACCCACACATACCCGGCACAACCAGGGCCCAGCACACAGCACACGCACGTGCCAGGAATCCAGCACCCTCACAGCACAGCACCCAGCAACCCCAGCACAGCCACCCAGCACCGGATATGCCCAACACCCAGCACTGCATATGCCCAGCACCCGGTACCTCCAGCACCAAGCATCCAGCACCAAGACATACCCTGCACTCAGTTTTGCATATTACCCAGCAATGCCAGGGCCCAGCACCCCCAGTACCTAGCACCCAGCACTCCCACTGCCCAGTACCCAGCACCCTGAAATGCCCAGCACACAGCACCCACACCGCCCCACACTGCCAGTTCCCAGCACCCAGACATGCCCAGCACCCAGACAAACATGCCCAGCGCCCAACACACCAGAACACAGCAAACCAGCCCCCAAGAACCCCAGTGATCAGCACATAGCACTTGGACATGCCCAGCGCTCAGCACCCCAAACACCCACCATACAACACCCCCACAGGTCTCACACACTTCCGCCCAGTGCCCGGAAACCAGCATACCCAACACTCAGCGTCCAGCACCCCCACCCCCCAGCACCCAGTGCCCAGCTCGCTGCACTTAGACATGGCCAGCACCCGGACATGCTCAGCACCCAGCCACACAGGGGCACAGAACCCAGCACCCCCAGCGCCCAGAAACCAACCACCCCAGCGTCCAGCACCCAGTACACCCAGGGCCCGGCAACCAACACCCGCACATGTCCAGCACCCCCACCACCCAGCACAGGGACATGCCCAGCACCCAGCACCCCCAAAGACCATCACCCCCAGCGCCAAGCACCCAGCACCGCCATTGCCTAGCACCCGGACATGCCCAGCACCCAGCACCACCACCGCCCACCACTGCCAGCGCACAGTACCCAGCACCCGGACATGCCCAGCACTCAGACATGCCTAGCAGGCAGCTTCCCTGCTCCCCATCGCCCAGAACCTCCAGTGCCCATCACCCAGCACCCAGACATGCCCAGCGCCCACCACACAGCACCCACACTGCCCAACACCCACACATACCCAGCACAACCAGGGCAGAGCACACAGCACACGCACGTGCCAAGAAACAAGCACCCCCAGAGCACAGAACCCAGCAACTCCAGAGCACAGACCCAGCACCGGATATGCCCAGCACCCAGTACCTCCAGCACCAAGAGATACCCTGCACTCAGTTATGCATAGTACCCAGCAATACCAGGGCCCCGCAACCGCACCAGCCAGCACCCAGCAACCCGAGTGCCCAGCCCCCAGCAACCTCAGGGCCCAGCCCCCAGCACCCGCACATTCCCAGCACCCAGCAACCCCACTGCCCAACACCCACCCCCCGGACATGCCCAGCACACAGCACCCCCAGGGACCACCCCCCCCAGCGCCCAGTACCCAGCACCTGGACATGCCCAGCACCCAAACATGCCCAGCACGCTACACACCAGAACACAGCAAACCAGCCCCCAACATCCCCAGTGATCAGCACATAGCACCCGGACATGCCCAGCACCCAGCACGCCCAGTGCCCTGCACCCAGTACACCAAACACCCACCACCATACAGGTCTCGCAGCCAGCACCTCCCCAGTGCCCAGAAACCAGCATACCCAACACCCCCACAGCCCAAGAACCCGTTTACCCAGCATCCAGACATGGCCAGCACTCGGACATACACAGCACCCCCAGGGCCCAGCACTAACTCCCGGACAGGCGCACAACCCAGCACCCCAACCGCCAACAAACAGCACCTGGACATGCCCACCACTCAGCAGCCCCAGTGCCCAGCCCCCAGCACCGCAACAGCCAGCATCCCCAGCGTCCAGCACCCTCACTGCCCACCACCCAGAACCCCAAGTGCCGAGCACACAGCATCCGCACATGCCCAGCACCTGGTCATGTCCAGCAACTGAAATGCCCACAGCCAGCACCTCTAGCTCCCAGCAGCCAGCACCCCCAGTGCCCAGCATCAGTCATGCCAAGGACGAGGACATGCCCAGCACTCAACACTCCAGTGGCCAACACGCAATACCCCCAGCACCCAGCAGCAAGACACACCCTGCACCCGCTTATGCATAGTACCCAGCACTCCCAGGGCCCAGCAACCAGCACCCACAGGACTCAGCACCCAGCAACCCCAGTGCCCAGCACCCAATACCCCCAGCTCCCAGTAGCCCCAGAACCCACCATCCAGCAGCAAGACATACCCTGCACCCGCTTATGCATAGTACCCAGCACTCCCAGCCCCCAGCAGTCGCGCCGCCCAGCACCCAGCAACCCCAGTGCACAGCACCCACTAACCCCAGTGCCCAGCATCCCCAGCGCACAGCAGCCGGCATATGGACATGCCCAGCACACAGACATACCCACTAGCCAGCACCCCTAGTGCCCAGCACCCAAAACTCCCTCCATCCATCACCCAGACACGCCCAGTGCTCAGCGCCCCCAACAGCCCGGATCAGGAAATGCCCAGCAACAAGCACTCCCATGCCTACCACCGCCAGTGCCCAATAACCAGCACACAGACAATGCCCACCAGCCAGCATCCAGAACCCAGCCCCAAGCACTCAGTCCACAGGCATGCCCAGCACCCTGATATGCATAGTCCCCAGCACCCCCACTGCCCAGCAGTCCCAGTGCCCACGACCCATCACTTGGACATGCTCAGCACTCAGAGATGTCCAGCACCCCACACGCCCAGTGCCTAGAACCCAGTACTCCCAGTGACCAGCACCCAGCGCAGCCAGTGCCCAGCACTGCCTGTAGCCAGCATCCACCACCCAGACACGATCATCACCTGCCCATTCCCAGCACCAAATCCTCCCAGTGCCCAGCACAGGGACATGTCGAGCACCCAGATATGCCCAACACCCAGCAACCGCAGCACCCAGACCTGTCCAGAACCCACTCCACTCAGGGCCTAGCACACAGTACCCCCACGACCCAGCACCGACCCATGCCCAGCACCAAGCACTGCCAATGATCCCAAGGGGGGCTAGGTGTGCTGGATGTTGCGCATTTGCGGTGCTGGAGATGGCTGGGTGCTGGGCAGCTGAGAAGGGGCTGTAAAGGGAAGGTGAGCGCCGCAAACATATTTCAGTCCTGGCTAAACGTGTGTGGGAGCTCCACGGGGCGCTTGTCTGCTTTGCAGTTGGGCTGCGGCAAGGTTGATGGTTGAGTGCTACAGCAAGCGCATAGCCCCGGTGTTGGTGGGGACCTCAAAGGGCTGCCAGGGCAGGGCGAGTGCAACGAACAGCAGTCGTCTTGGTTCCCTCTGTGTTGGAGCGCCATCTAGTGGGTAGACGTTTCAGAGCCTGGCTCTGATGAAGGTAAGACGCAGGTTGATGTTTAGGTGGAAGAGACCAAAGAGAAGGGAGCAGGGGTTGGTGGGGCTGAGGAGCGGCTGCCAAGAGACCGTGAGTGCCAGCATCAGCCTTGGTTCCTGGCTACTTCTGTGCAAGCGCCATATGGTCGGTGGCCCCATCGGAGCTTGGCCCTGATGAGGGTCAGGGCTAGGTTGAGGTTAGGAGGGAGAACAGACACAGAGCCCCGGTGTTGGTGGGGCTGCCTAGGGACTGCAAACAGAAGGTGAGGGCCAGCGTCAGCCTTGACTAGTGGCTATGACAGTGCCAAGCCCCATGTGGAGTGTGGCCGCTGCGGAGCTTTGCCCTGATGAGGGGAAGGGATATGTCGAGGCTAAGTGGGAGAACAGAGACAGAGCCCCGGTGTTGGTGAGGCTGAGAATGGGCTGCGAAGTGATCGTGAGGGCCAGCATCAACCCTGATTCGTGGCTACCTAAGTGCCTAAGCCCCACATGAAGAGTGGTCGCTTCGGAGCTTGGCTCCGATGAGGGTAAGGGATAGGTCGCTGTTAGGTGCGAGCAGAGACACAGAGCCCCGGTATTGGTGGGGCTGAGAGGGGGCTGCCAAGAGACCGTGAGGACCAGCATCAACCTTGATCCTGATTACCTCAGTGCCAAGCTCCACGTGGAGGGTGGCCGCTTCGGAGCTTGGCCCTGGTGAGGGTCAGGGCTAGGTTGAGGTTCGGTGGGAGAACAGGCCGAGAGCCCCGGTGTTGGTGAGGCTGCCAAGGAAGGTGAGGGCCAGCATCATCCGCGATTCCTGGCTATTCAGTGCCAAGCCCTATGTGGAGTGGCCGCTTCGGAGCTTTGCCCTGGATCGGAGCTTTGTCTGATGAGGGGAAGGATATGTCGAGGATAAGTGGGAGAACAGAGACAGAGCCCCGGTGTTGGTGAGGCTGAGAATGGGCTGCGAAGTGATCGTCAGGGCCAGCATCAACCCTGATTCGTGGCTACCTAAGTCCCACATGAGAGTGGTCGCTTCGGAGCTTGGCTCCGATGAGGTTAAGGGATAGGTCGCTGTTAGGTGAGAACAGACACAGAGCCCCGGTATTGGTGGGGCTGAGAGGGGCTGCCAAGAGACCCTGAGGACCAGCAT
>JAJKFH010003918.1:5000-7500 GCA_023333565.1 Puffinus mauretanicus
CCGACCGGCCCGACGCACCCTGGCGCGGCCCCGACGGGACGAGGCTCCGCCCAGCGGGCGCTCCGGGAGCGGGGAGCTTCGGAGCGCTCCCCGAGTCTCGATTTAGGGGGACGAAGGCCCTTGGGCCGACGGCGCCGGGCGGCGGCGAACCGCTTCCCCGGCCCGAGGCCGCGCGCGGGCCTGCGAGGCACCCCAGCCGCGCCGCTGCGGCCGCCGCCTCCCTCCCCCGGGGGGGGGGGAGGGAGGGGGGGCGGCCCAGCCGGCGATTGATCGTCAAGCGACGCTCAGACAGGCGTAGCCCCGGGAGGAACCCGGGGCCGCAAGTGCGTTCGAAGTGTCGATGATCAATGTGTCCTGCAATTCACATTAATTCTCGCAGCTAGCTGCGTTCTTCATCGACGCACGAGCCGAGTGATCCACCGCTAAGAGTTGTCTGCCTTTCGGCACCGCCCCGCGCGCGCGGGGGGGCCGGGACCGCTCGCCAGCGGCGGCCCCTTCTCGGAGGACGGCCCACCGCCCGCCCGCCCGCCGGCCCGCCCCCCCCGCCCGCGCGGAGGGGGCCGCGGCGCGGCGCCACGGGGCGCGACGGAGAGGCCTCGCCTCGCCTGACCGTACGAGCACACCCAGCGAAAGGGAAAAAGGCAACGGGAAAAACCCCGAACGGCAAGGGCGGGGAGCCCGCGCTCCCGACTCGACCCCACCGGGCAGACGCCCCTTGCGCGTTTCGGAGGCGGCCCAGGCGCCCGGGCTCGGCCCGGCCTCCGCACGGAGGCGGCGACGCGCCCGGCCGCGCCGCCCGCCCGCCTCGCTCGGGACAACGGATGCTGCTGCCGGGCGGCAGCAGCGGGGCGCCCCGCCGGCCCCCCGCGCGCGCGCCTCCGCCCAACCTGCGCCGCGCTACGACAACCGGCTCCCCCACCGCGGCTCGCCCCGCCGGCGCCTCCGCGGCTCCGCCGCCGGCCGCGCCGGAGGCGGCGACCGCCGGAGCCCGAGCCGGCGACGCGGCACGCCGCCCGCGGCCCGCCGGACGGCGCCCGCCGCCGCGCCGGGGCGGCCGCCCGCCCGGAACCGCCGCCGCCGCCGCCCCCCGCCTCGGCCCCTTCCGCGGGCACGCGCCGGGCGACGAGGCGGACGGCGCTAAGGCGGGGGCGGCGCCCGCTCTCCCCGTTTCCACGCGGAGACCGGGAGTGGGACGCCCCCGCCCGCGCGCCCGCCCGCCCGGCGCGGCCGGGAAGGGCGGCGGGGAAGCGACGGACGGGGCCCGGGCCGGGACAGCCGCGGCCGGCGGCGGGCGCCCTCCGGCCGGCCGACACGCCGAGCGGCGCCGCCGCCGCTCGGCCGGGGTGCCGCCCTCGCCGGCGGCCGGCGGCGCGGGACCGCCGAGCGCTCGCCGGGGCGGCGGGAGGGAGCGGAGCGCAGCGCGCCGCAGCGCTGCGACGGGGCGGGGCGCGGCGGCCCGGCGGCCGCCGGGCGAGCCCCCGCCGCGGGGGCTCGCCGCCCCCCCCCCCGACGAAGAGCCCGCGCTCCCGCCCGGGGGGGGGGGTCCACCCGTTTCGAGGCAGGCGGGCCGGCCGCGGCCGACCGCGCCGCGGTCTCCTCCGCCGAGACCGGACCGCGGAGAGGGGGGGGCAGCGGGACCCCTCCCCGGCACGGCTGCCCGCGCGACGGGCACGGGCGGCGCCCAGCCAGGGGCTCTGCGGGGGCGACTCCCGCCCCTGGAGGCGCCACCGCCCGGCCGCCCCGCGGGTCGCATCGAGCCGCCCGCGTCTTTAAACCGCCGCCCGGCTCCGCGGCCTTCGACCCCCGGCGCTCGCCGAGGGAGGGCCGCCGAGGCGCGGACGCTAGGTACCTGGCCCTGGGGTGAGGGAAACGACCTGCAGGCCCCGCGGGGGTGCCTCCCCCGCTGCCGCCCTCGGGGGAGCGTCCGCCCGCGGGGGCGCGCCCGACGTCCGCCGCCACCGCCTCGTCCTCCTGCCCGGGGCCCGGGGTTTCCCTCAGTAGCCCGGCGCTGCGCCCGGGAGGAGAGCCGTGGCTCGGGCCGCCCGCTGGCGCGGGACGCGACCCGGCAAGGGCCTCGCCCGCCCAAGGCGGCGTCGGCGGCGGAGCCCCCCGCCCCGAGCTCCCCCTCCACCGTGGGGGGGGAGGGGAGGGGCGGGGGGGCGCCGCCGAAGGCGCCGCCCGGCGCCGCGCGCCCGCCCGGAACGCCCGGAGGCCTCGCCCTGCGCGGCCGGCCGGCCGGACGGGCCGCTCCGCAGCGGCCCGCCCCGGTGCGGGAAGGGTCGGGGGAGCCGCCCCCCCCGACCCCGAAGGCCCTCTTTGCTCTCTCGCCGCTCGCGCCTGCCGCCCCGTCGTCGCCGCTCGCCGCTCCCTCCCCGGCTGCCCGCGCGGGCTCGGCCGGCGGGGGCTCGTCGCACCCCGCGCCGGCAGCCCCCGCTTCCCGCGCGCTGCCGCCCGCGCTCCAAGACCGGGGGGGGGGCGCCCTCTTCGCCCCGGGGGCCGC
>JAJKFH010003918.1:12500-15000 GCA_023333565.1 Puffinus mauretanicus
CACGCCGCAGTCCCGTCACCGGGCCCGCCTGACACCACCAGCTGCCCGCGGAGGGCTCGCGCCGGGGAAAACGAGACGCCGCCGCCCCGCCTGCGCCGTCAGTCGGGCCCTCGGGGGCCGGGGGAAGCCGCGGCAGGCTCGGCACCCCCCGGCCATCTGCGTTCGGCTGACCGGGAGCCGGCCGCCGCTCTCTCCGCCCGCTTCGCGGGCTCCAGCTTAAGGCTGGCACAAGGGGACGAGGCGCCGCCAACCTCGGTCGTCCCACCAACCGGGCCCTCTGGAGCCGGGGGGGGGGGGCGGTAAGCCGCGGCAGGCTCGACACCCCCCGGCCGTCTGCCTCCGGCAGTGACCTTCGCCATCACTGGGCCCCGGCCGGACGCGTTCGAGTACTTTTGCCCTGCCCTGCGGGATCCGGCTTTATGCCTCGTGCCAGTCGGCAACGGCCGCCGGCTCCGGCTCTCCACAGCTCCCGATCCCTCGGACACGCTGGGCTGGCTTGTCGGGCAAGCGCTGGGAGACGGCCGGACCAAAGAGGCGGAAACTGAGCCGGACCACCGAGGGAACCGCCACGACGGCCGCCGAGCACCCCACTTTGCCGGCAGAACCGCGGGCCTTGCAGCCGCTGACGAGCGCTGCTCTGGAGACGAGTCACGGCTCGCTCCTATAGTACGGACCGGCACGTCCCCGCCGCCGGCAAGCTCCAAGAGCGGCGCCTCTGCGCACCGGGGAGGCGCGCCAACCACGCCGACTTTTACGATGACGTAACTGGAGGCAGCGAAAAACAGCGACCCCTTCGGCAGCTCCGACGAAGCAGCGGGGACAACAGGTCTACCGCTCGGCCCCGGCAAGGCGACCAAGTCCCGCCGGAGCCGGGTAGACTTGGCCACCCTTATCAACGGACGCTACGGCACCAACAGCCCGCGGTCGCCGGGTACGGCAGGCGGCCCCCCGGGCCCCGGAGCCGGGTAGACCTGACGGCCGCCGCCGGCCCCGGAGCCGGGTAGACCTGACGGCCGCCGCCGGCCCCGAGTAGACCTGACGGCCGCCGCCGGCCCCAGGTAGACCTGACGGCCGCCGCCGGCGCCGGAGCCGGGTAGACCTGACGGCCGCCGCCGGCGCCGGAGCCGGGTAGACCTGACGGCCGCGCCGGCCCCGGAGCCGGGTAGACCTGACGGCCGCCGCCGGCCCCGGAGCCGGGTAGACCTGACGGCCGCCGCCGGCGCCGGAGCCGGGTAGACCTGACGGCCGGCGCCGGCGCCGGAGCCGGGTAGACCTGACGGCCGGCGCCGGCGCCGGAGCCGGGTAGACCTGACGGCCGCCGCCGGCCCCGGAGCCGGGTAGACCTGACGGCCGGCGCCGGAGCCGGGTAGACCTGACGGCCCGCCGGCGCCGGAGCCGGGTAGACCTGACGGCCGGCGCCGGCGCCGGAGCCGGGTAGACCTGACGGCCGCCGCCGGCGCCGGAGCCGGGTAGACCTGACGGCCGCCGCCGGAGCCGGGTAGACCTGACGGCCGGCGCCGGAGCCGGGTAGACCTGACGGCCGGCGCCGGCGCCGGAGCCGGGTAGACCTGACGGCCGCCGCCGGCGCCGGAGCCGGGTAGACCTGACGGCCGCCGCCGGCGCCGGAGCCGGGTAGACCTGACGGCCGGCGCCGGAGCCGGGTAGACCTGACGGCCGGCGCCGGCGCCGGAGCCGGGTAGACCTGACGGCCGCCGCCGGCCCCGGAGCCGGGTAGACCTGACAGCCGCCGCCGGCCCCGGAGCCAGGTAGACCTGACGGCCGCCGCCGGCGCCGGAGCCGGGTAGACCTGACGGCCGCCGCCGGCCCCGGAGCCGGGTAGACCTGACGGCCGCCGCCGGCGCCGGAGCCGGGTAGACCTGACGGCCGCCGCCGGCCCCGGAGCCGGGTAGACCTGACGGCCGCCGCCGGCGCCGGAGCCGGGTAGACCTGACGGCCCCTCCGAACTCCCGGGTCCGGCTGGACCGGGCGGCCGCGGTCTCCCGTCCGAGGTGTGTGTGGGGAGGTGGGGAATCGGGGCGGGGCTGATTCGAGATATAAGCGGATGTGATACAAGGGCCACCCTGTCCCCGTCCTCCTGCCCGCGGTGGGTGGGGGGGAGTGGGGGTCCGCGCGCGTGCGCGCGTGCGTGCGCGTAATTCCCCCACCCCCCACCCGTTTCTGGGATTTAAAGGGCTTTTAACGCAGGAGAGTAAGCACTGCGTCATACGAGAGTTATTGTCCGTACCGGTTTCCATAGGGGAAAAAGAAATCAATCGAATTCTGGTAAAATTCATTCTCTTTTAACACCACGCCCCCTCCCCCGCCCGCCGCACTCAACGCGCCCGTGCACGGGCGCGGACACCCCCGTGCCACGAGCCGGTGGCTGTCGCGCGCCCGCCACCCCCGCGGCACACGTGTGCTCAGGCGCTCCCCACCCCTCCCGCACCCCCGCGCCCCCCTACCTGCCCGTTCGGGGTTGCGCGCAGGGGTGCGCGCGTGC
>JAJKFH010003918.1:27500-32500 GCA_023333565.1 Puffinus mauretanicus
GCGCCACCCGCTCCGCGCGGCGTCGGCCGGCTGGGGCTGACCCGCCCCCGAGGCCGGCCCGGCCGCCGATCGCAGGCGATCGGCGGGAGGCGGCGAGAGGGACTCGCTCCCCTGCCGCGGGAGCACCGGACGTGCTAGAGGAGACAGCGACCCGACGAGGCGGGCGCGGCCCCGCGACCCAGGCCCCTGCCGGGGCGGCTCGCTCCGCAGCGGGCGGGGATGCGGCACAGAGAGCCGACGCGACGGCGGCGGCAGCGGCGGCGGGGGACGCCCCCCGGCCGCCCGCGGCACGCCTCGGGGCCCACCCGGGCGGGTGCGGCCCCACGCTCGCCTTTCTCGTCCCCGGTGGCTTTTCTGGCTCGGCCGCCCCGCCGCCCAGCGCTGCTCGCGGCCGGCACCCGCGGGTACCCGGACCGAGGCCGGCACCGGCGCCTCGCGTGCGTTAGGACACCTGAGAGCTCGCGGGGCCACGCGGCCGTCACACAGCTCGGTTCGGTAAAGAAGCCCGAGGAACCCCCTTCGCTCGGGGCAGCAGGACAACACCTCGCATGCGACGGGAAGCGAAGTGGAAAGGAGACCGCCCGGCCTGAACACCGGACACCGCCGTGGCTCCCTGTTACGGGGAGCACGGAAGAGCCGGCCCGCCGGGGGCCCTCTCCGACGCGACCCGAAAGGCCTCATCGATCAGGGAGGGAAAAGGGAGAGGAGAGACGGAAAGGAAGCGCGGGCCCCACGGCCACGGTCCTGGGACAGCGACGGCCGCGCGCGCCCGCCGCCGCCCCGGGCGGGGTGGGCGGCGGAACGCGGGGCTCTGCGTGCGAGCGAGAGGGCAGCGCCTGCGGAGAGCCGCAACGGCGGCCTGGACACCGGCAGAGCCGGCCCGCCGTGAGGCGTCTCCGACGCGCCCTAGGTGCCACATCGATCGGGAAAGGAAGCGCGGGCCCCACGGCCACGGTCCTGGGACAGCGACGGCCGCGCGCGCCCGCCGCCGCCCCGGGCGGGGTGGGCGGCGGAACGCGGGGCTCTGCGTGCGAGCGAGAGGGCAGCGTCTGTGGAGAGCCGCAACGGTGGCCTGGACACCGGCAGAGCCGGCCCGCCGTGAGGCGTCTCCGACGCGCCCGGGAACACCTCTGCAGGCGCTGCCTGCGGGTCTGGGTCGGTCGAAGGGGGGGAGCGGGGGGTGCCGCCGGCCCCCCGCTCCGCACAACGATTCCCTTGAGCGAGGTCAACGGGACCGGGGGAAAGCCGCGGCAGGCTCGACTCCCCCGGCCTTCCAGCGTTCGAGTGCCGGCGACCGCTACCGGTCTTTGCCCTGCGCCACGGGGAACCGCTTACCCCCGGGGAGGTAGAAGGCCAAAAAAGACTAAGAGGCACCGCGCCTCACCCGTGCCATCCCCGGGTAACGGGGGCCGGGAAAAGCCGCTCAAGGCTCGACGCCCGCGGCCACTTGCCTTCGGCTGCCGGCCGCAGGGACCGGCTGCCCTTGTCTTCCCGCTTGCGCGGGCTCCAGCTTAGGGCTGGAGAAGTTCGGAAGGGCGAGACGCCGCCGCCTCGCCCGGGCAAGTGCAGACCTTCTCACCGAGCCCTCCTGCTACCAGGGCTCGCGCCGGCCAAAAAGAGGACGAGGCGCCGCCGCCTCGCCCGCACCATCACCGGGCCCTCGGGGGCCGGGGGGAAGCCGCCGCCGGCTCGAGACCCCCCGACCGTCTGCATTCGGCTGCCGGTGTGTTTCTGCCCGCTTCGCGGGCTCCAGCTTAAGGCCGGAGAAAAAGGACAAGGCGCCGCCACCTTGCCCGTGTCCATCACGCGGCCCTCGGCAGCCGGCGGCAGCCCTGGCGGGCTGGGCACTCGCGGGCACCTCTGCCCCGGAACGGTGCCAGCACCCACCTTTGCCATCATCGGGCCCCTCGGGGGCCGAGGGAGGCTCGGCTCCCCCGGCCTTCCAGCGTTCGCGTGCCGGCGACCGCCACCGGCCGCCGGTCTTTGCCCTGCCCCGCGGGGAACCGCTTCTCCCGGGGGAAACGAGGACGAGGCGCCGCCGCCTCGCCTGCACGCCGCAGTCCCGTCACCGGGCCCGCCTGACACCACCAGCTGCCCGCGGAGGGCTCGCGCCGGGGAAAACGAGACGCCGCCGCCCCGCCTGCGCCGTCAGTCGGGCCCTCGGGGGCCGGGGGAAGCCGCGGCAGGCTCGGCACCCCCCGGCCATCTGCGTTCGGCTGACCGGGAGCCGGCCGCCGCTCTCTCCGCCCGCTTCGCGGGCTCCAGCTTAAGGCTGGCACAAGGGGACGAGGCGCCGCCAACCTCGGTCGTCCCACCAACCGGGCCCTCTGGAGCCGGGGGGGGGGCGGTAAGCCGCGGCAGGCTCGACACCCCCCGGCCGTCTGCCTCCGGCAGTGACCTTCGCCATCACTGGGCCCCGGCCGGACGCGTTCGAGTACTTTTGCCCTGCCCTGCGGGATCCGGCTTTATGCCTCGTGCCAGTCGGCAACGGCCGCCGGCTCCGGCTCTCCACAGCTCCCGATCCCTCGGACACGCTGGGCTGGCTTGTCGGGCAAGCGCTGGGAGACGGCCGGACCAAAGAGGCGGAAACTGAGCCGGACCACCGAGGGAACCGCCACGACGGCCGCCGAGCACCCCACTTTGCCGGCAGAACCGCGGGCCTTGCAGCCGCTGACGAGCGCTGCTCTGGAGACGAGTCACGGCTCGCTCCTATAGTACGGACCGGCACGTCCCCGCCGCCGGCAAGCTCCAAGAGCGGCGCCTCTGCGCACCGGGGAGGCGCGCCAACCACGCCGACTTTTACGATGACGTAACTGGAGGCAGCGAAAAACAGCGACCCCTTCGGCAGCTCCGACGAAGCAGCGGGGACAACAGGTCTACCGCTCGGCCCCGGCAAGGCGACCAAGTCCCGCCGGAGCCGGGTAGACTTGGCCACCCTTATCAACGGACGCTACGGCACCAACAGCCCGCGGTCGCCGGGTACGGCAGGCGGCCCCCCGGGCCCCGGAGCCGGGTAGACCTGACGGCCGCCGCCGGCCCCGGAGCCGGGTAGACCTGACGGCCGCCGCCGGCCCCGAGTAGACCTGACGGCCGCCGCCGGCCCCAGGTAGACCTGACGGCCGCCGCCGGCGCCGGAGCCGGGTAGACCTGACGGCCGCCGCCGGCGCCGGAGCCGGGTAGACCTGACGGCCGCCGCCGGCCCCGGAGCCGGGTAGACCTGACGGCCGCCGCCGGCCCCGGAGCCGGGTAGACCTGACGGCCGCCGCCGGCGCCGGAGCCGGGTAGACCTGACGGCCGGCGCCGGCGCCGGAGCCGGGTAGACCTGACGGCCCGCCGGCGCCGGAGCCGGGTAGACCTGACGGCCCGCCGGCGCCGGAGCCGGGTAGACCTGACGGCCGGCGCCGGCGCCGGAGCCGGGTAGACCTGACGGCCGCCGCCGGCCCCGGAGCCGGGTAGACCTGACGGCCGCCGCCGGCCCCGGAGCCGGGTAGACCTGACGGCCGCCGCCGGCGCCGGAGCCGGGTAGACCTGACGGCCGCCGCCGGCCCCGGAGCCGGGTAGACCTGACGGCCGCCGCCGGCGCCGGAGCCGGGTAGACCTGACGGCCGCCGCCGGGCCGGGTAGACCTGACGCCGGCGCCGGAGCCGGGTAGACCTGACGGCCGGCGCCGGCGCCGGAGCCGGGTAGACCTGACGGCCGCCGCCGGCCCCGGAGCCGGGTAGACCTGACGGCCGCCGCCGGCCCCCCGGTAGACCTTCTGGGAATTTCTGGGATTTAAAGGGCTTTTAACGCAGGAGAGTAAGCACTGCGTCATACGAGAGTTATTGTCCGTACCGGTTTCCATAGGGGAAAAAGAAATCAATCGAATTCTGGTAAAATTCATTCTCTTTTAACACCACGCCCCCTCCCCCGCCCGCCGCACTCAACGCGCCCGTGCACGGGCGCGGACACCCCCGTGCCACGAGCCGGTGGCTGTCGCGCGCCCGCCACCCCCGCGGCACACGTGTGCTCAGGCGCTCCCCACCCCTCCCGCACCCCCGCGCCCCCCTACCTGCCCGTTCGGGGTTGCGCGCAGGGGTGCGCGCGTGCGCGCGGCGGCGGGCGCGGGGCTCGGGCCGGGGGCCTGTTTGGGGCGGGGGGGCTGCGCGCGCGCGGAAAGAAACGAAAAAATCCGTAGCGCTGTTGATAGAGCCGCCTTCTCTGTTACAGCCTGCGCGTGGATGCGCGGCCTGCGCCCCGTGCCTCTCTGCGGGCGGCACGCTACCGGACGAACGCGCCCCTGGGAAAGCAGCAGCCGCGTGCCTCGGCCCGGGCAGGGATCCGGCAGCCGGGCGGCAGGGCCCCGGCCGGGGCCGGCGGAGAGGCGGGCCAGCCACGCTTCTAACGAACGGCCGTCGGCGGTTCCGTCGCCCGGGCCGCGGCTCCCCGCCGGCGATGAGGAAAAGAATAATAAAAAAAGGTAACAAGGAACAAAAAAAAGGGGGGGGGGGCGGGGGGGGGCGCGGAGGGAGAAGGGGGAACGAACGAACGAACGAACGAACGAACAAAGAGAGGCCGAGAAAACGCATCGATAAAGAAATAGCTAAATAAATGACGGTGCTAAAAAAGGCAGCGGGGCGCGGGCGGCGTGTCCGTGTGTTTCTCGACAGAGAACTCTCCGGGACGGGGCGGGGTGCGCCGACCCGGCGTTACCGAACGTAACGAAGAGTTGACGATACCGGTGCTTAACGGCCGACTTCCCGATTTGCGACGGGGCGGTACGGATGAACGCTCCCTAGGAGGCGTTCCCATCCGCTGGCTGAAAATCACGGTGATAACGCATTCCTTGCCCGAGAACGGGGCTCCAGGTCGGGAAGCGAGCCCGTAATTCACTCACACACGCGGCCACCCGATGGGGAGGACCTCGTCGTACCGGCAAATGAGAGCGGCGAGAAGTAAAAATACTAACTCGCGGACACCCGGTCCTTCGTCAATCGGGTAACGGCGACGTCGCTCGGGAG
>JAJKFH010003918.1:45000-50000 GCA_023333565.1 Puffinus mauretanicus
GAGCCGGCCCGCCGTGAGGCGTCTCCGACGCGCCCTAGGTGCCACATCGATCGGGAAAGGAAGCGCGGGCCCCACGGCCACGGTCCTGGGACAGCGACGGCCGCGCGCGCCCGCCGCCGCCCCGGGCGGGGTGGGCGGCGGAACGCGGGGCTCTGCGTGCGAGCGAGAGGGCAGCGTCTGTGGAGAGCCGCAACGGTGGCCTGGACACCGGCAGAGCCGGCCCGCCGTGAGGCGTCTCCGACGCGCCCGGGAACACCTCTGCAGGCGCTGCCTGCGGGTCTGGGTCGGTCGAAGGGGGGGAGCGGGGGGTGCCGCCGGCCCCCCGCTCCGCACAACGATTCCCTTGAGCGAGGTCAACGGGACCGGGGGAAAGCCGCGGCAGGCTCGACTCCCCCGGCCTTCCAGCGTTCGAGTGCCGGCGACCGCTACCGGTCTTTGCCCTGCGCCACGGGGAACCGCTTACCCCCGGGGAGGTAGAAGGCCAAAAAAGACTAAGAGGCACCGCGCCTCACCCGTGCCATCCCCGGGTAACGGGGGCCGGGAAAAGCCGCTCAAGGCTCGACGCCCGCGGCCACTTGCCTTCGGCTGCCGGCCGCAGGGACCGGCTGCCCTTGTCTTCCCGCTTGCGCGGGCTCCAGCTTAGGGCTGGAGAAGTTCGGAAGGGCGAGACGCCGCCGCCTCGCCCGGGCAAGTGCAGACCTTCTCACCGAGCCCTCCTGCTACCAGGGCTCGCGCCGGCCAAAAAGAGGACGAGGCGCCGCCGCCTCGCCCGCACCATCACCGGGCCCTCGGGGGCCGGGGGGAAGCCGCCGCCGGCTCGAGACCCCCCGACCGTCTGCATTCGGCTGCCGGTGTGTTTCTGCCCGCTTCGCGGGCTCCAGCTTAAGGCCGGAGAAAAAGGACAAGGCGCCGCCACCTTGCCCGTGTCCATCACGCGGCCCTCGGCAGCCGGCGGCAGCCCTGGCGGGCTGGGCACTCGCGGGCACCTCTGCCCCGGAACGGTGCCAGCACCCACCTTTGCCATCATCGGGCCCCTCGGGGGCCGAGGGAGGCTCGGCTCCCCCGGCCTTCCAGCGTTCGCGTGCCGGCGACCGCCACCGGCCGCCGGTCTTTGCCCTGCCCCGCGGGGAACCGCTTCTCCCGGGGGAAACGAGGACGAGGCGCCGCCGCCTCGCCTGCACGCCGCAGTCCCGTCACCGGGCCCGCCTGACACCACCAGCTGCCCGCGGAGGGCTCGCGCCGGGGAAAACGAGACGCCGCCGCCCCGCCTGCGCCGTCAGTCGGGCCCTCGGGGGCCGGGGGAAGCCGCGGCAGGCTCGGCACCCCCCGGCCATCTGCGTTCGGCTGACCGGGAGCCGGCCGCCGCTCTCTCCGCCCGCTTCGCGGGCTCCAGCTTAAGGCTGGCACAAGGGGACGAGGCGCCGCCAACCTCGGTCGTCCCACCAACCGGGCCCTCTGGAGCCGGGGGGGGGGGGCGGTAAGCCGCGGCAGGCTCGACACCCCCCGGCCGTCTGCCTCCGGCAGTGACCTTCGCCATCACTGGGCCCCGGCCGGACGCGTTCGAGTACTTTTGCCCTGCCCTGCGGGATCCGGCTTTATGCCTCGTGCCAGTCGGCAACGGCCGCCGGCTCCGGCTCTCCACAGCTCCCGATCCCTCGGACACGCTGGGCTGGCTTGTCGGGCAAGCGCTGGGAGACGGCCGGACCAAAGAGGCGGAAACTGAGCCGGACCACCGAGGGAACCGCCACGACGGCCGCCGAGCACCCCACTTTGCCGGCAGAACCGCGGGCCTTGCAGCCGCTGACGAGCGCTGCTCTGGAGACGAGTCACGGCTCGCTCCTATAGTACGGACCGGCACGTCCCCGCCGCCGGCAAGCTCCAAGAGCGGCGCCTCTGCGCACCGGGGAGGCGCGCCAACCACGCCGACTTTTACGATGACGTAACTGGAGGCAGCGAAAAACAGCGACCCCTTCGGCAGCTCCGACGAAGCAGCGGGGACAACAGGTCTACCGCTCGGCCCCGGCAAGGCGACCAAGTCCCGCCGGAGCCGGGTAGACTTGGCCACCCTTATCAACGGACGCTACGGCACCAACAGCCCGCGGTCGCCGGGTACGGCAGGCGGCCCCCCGGGCCCCGGAGCCGGGTAGACCTGACGGCCGCCGCCGGCCCCGGAGCCGGGTAGACCTGACGGCCGCCGCCGGCCCCGAGTAGACCTGACGGCCGCCGCCGGCCCCAGGTAGACCTGACGGCCGCCGCCGGCGCCGGAGCCGGGTAGACCTGACGGCCGCCGCCGGCGCCGGAGCCGGGTAGACCTGACGGCCGCCGCCGGCCCCGGAGCCGGGTAGACCTGACGGCCGCCGCCGGCGCCGGAGCCGGGTAGACCTGACGGCCGGCGCCGGCGCCGGAGCCGGGTAGACCTGACGGCCGCCGCCGGCGCCGGAGCCGGGTAGACCTGACGGCCGCCGCCGGCCCCGGAGCCGGGTAGACCTGACGGCCGCCGCCGGCGCCGGAGCCGGGTAGACCTGACGGCCGGCGCCGGCGCCGGAGCCGGGTAGACCTGACGCCGGCGCCGGAGCCGGGTAGACCTGACGGCCGGCGCCGGCGCCGGAGCCGGGTAGACCTGACGGCCGCCGCCGGCCCCGGAGCCGGGTAGACCTGACGGCCGGCGCCGGAGCCGGGTAGACCTGACGGCCGGCGCCGGCGCCGGAGCCGGGTAGACCTGACGGCCGCCGCCGGCCCCGGAGCCGGGTAGACCTGACGGCCGCCGCCGGCGCCGGAGCCGGGTAGACCTGACGGCCGCCGCCGGCCCCGGAGCCGGGTAGACCTGACGGCCGCCGCCGGCGCCGGAGCCGGGTAGACCTGACGGCCCCTCCGAACTCCCGGGTCCGGCTGGACCGGGCGGCCGCGGTCTCCCGTCCGAGGTGTGTGTGGGGAGGTGGGGAATCGGGGCGGGGCTGATTCGAGATATAAGCGGATGTGATACAAGGGCCACCCTGTCCCCGTCCTCCTGCCCGCGGTGGGTGGGGGGGAGTGGGGGTGCGCGTGCGCGCGTGCGTGCGCGTAATTCCCCCACCCCCCACCCGTTTCTGGGATTTAAAGGGCTTTTAACGCAGGAGAGTAAGCACTGCGTCATACGAGAGTTATTGTCCGTACCGGTTTCCATAGGGGAAAAAGAAATCAATCGAATTCTGGTAAAATTCATTCTCTTTTAACACCACGCCCCCTCCCCCGCCCGCCGCACTCAACGCGCCCGTGCACGGGCGCGGACACCCCCGTGCCACGAGCCGGTGGCTGTCGCGCGCCCGCCACCCCCGCGGCACACGTGTGCTCAGGCGCTCCCCACCCCTCCCGCACCCCCGCGCCCCCCTACCTGCCCGTTCGGGGTTGCGCGCAGGGGTGCGCGCGTGCGCGCGGCGGCGGGCGCGGGGCTCGGGCCGGGGGCCTGTTTGGGGCGGGGGGGCTGCGCGCGCGCGGAAAGAAACGAAAAAATCCGTAGCGCTGTTGATAGAGCCGCCTTCTCTGTTACAGCCTGCGCGTGGATGCGCGGCCTGCGCCCCGTGCCTCTCTGCGGGCGGCACGCTACCGGACGAACGCGCCCCTGGGAAAGCAGCAGCCGCGTGCCTCGGCCCGGGCAGGGATCCGGCAGCCGGGCGGCAGGGCCCCGGCCGGGGCCGGCGGAGAGGCGGGCCAGCCACGCTTCTAACGAACGGCCGTCGGCGGTTCCGTCGCCCGGGCCGCGGCTCCCCGCCGGCGATGAGGAAAAGAATAATAAAAAAAGGTAACAAGGAACAAAAAAAAGGGGGGGGGGGCGGGGGGGGGCGCGGAGGGAGAAGGGGGAACGAACGAACGAACGAACGAACGAACAAAGAGAGGCCGAGAAAACGCATCGATAAAGAAATAGCTAAATAAATGACGGTGCTAAAAAAGGCAGCGGGGCGCGGGCGGCGTGTCCGTGTGTTTCTCGACAGAGAACTCTCCGGGACGGGGCGGGGTGCGCCGACCCGGCGTTACCGAACGTAACGAAGAGTTGACGATACCGGTGCTTAACGGCCGACTTCCCGATTTGCGACGGGGCGGTACGGATGAACGCTCCCTAGGAGGCGTTCCCATCCGCTGGCTGAAAATCACGGTGATAACGCATTCCTTGCCCGAGAACGGGGCTCCAGGTCGGGAAGCGAGCCCGTAATTCACTCACACACGCGGCCACCCGATGGGGAGGACCTCGTCGTACCGGCAAATGAGAGCGGCGAGAAGTAAAAATACTAACTCGCGGACACCCGGTCCTTCGTCAATCGGGTAACGGCGACGTCGCTCGGGAGTATCGCGAGACGGCGCGAAGCAAAACAACCGAGCGCCGTTCGTTCTCGAAGGTCCGAGAGCAACTAATTGCTGACGGCTAGGTGGACGATACCCCCGGAAAAGTAAAACGGGGCCGACTGGAGAATCTCGATAACGCTCGACCTGCTTTTTTAAGACGCGGGTACCACTGCTCCTCAATCCCCTGCGCACCAAGAACTGACCCCGGGTCAATTAAGGTCAAGGTCAAGTGACTCGCGATTCGGTTACCGACGTTTCTAGCCCTCGTTTAGGACCGAGGTATTAAACGACGACGAATGAGTGCCTGCCTTCGTGCGGAAATGAATGAAATGGATCGACGTTAGAAATGAAGGAAGAATTAATTCATCGAATCGACGAAATAAACCGTTCGATTCATTGAAGAAATACCAAAACGTAAACATGGCTATGGAAACATCAAGAACGAAGGATCGGATTTCTTTACCAAATCGGCATTCCTCTCTTTCGGGCACGCCAAGAGGTGACGGACGGGAAAGGGAGAGAGAGTGGAAGGTGGGGCCGATGAGCACCTCTTAGTAATTACTATTATTTCTTTCATAAAGACGGCTTTACTAGATAAATTTGGCAAGAGTACGTGCAAGAGCTAGTCGTAAATTAAATGAAAATTAATTATCACCTAAAGGCTTGTCACCTTTTCAATTAAC
>JAJKFH010003918.1:62500-65000 GCA_023333565.1 Puffinus mauretanicus
CTCGCCCGGGCAAGTGCAGACCTTCTCACCGAGCCCTCCTGCTACCAGGGCTCGCGCCGGCCAAAAAGAGGACGAGGCGCCGCCGCCTCGCCCGCACCATCACCGGGCCCTCGGGGGCCGGGGGGAAGCCGCCGCCGGCTCGAGACCCCCCGACCGTCTGCATTCGGCTGCCGGTGTGTTTCTGCCCGCTTCGCGGGCTCCAGCTTAAGGCCGGAGAAAAAGGACAAGGCGCCGCCACCTTGCCCGTGTCCATCACGCGGCCCTCGGCAGCCGGCGGCAGCCCTGGCGGGCTGGGCACTCGCGGGCACCTCTGCCCCGGAACGGTGCCAGCACCCACCTTTGCCATCATCGGGCCCCTCGGGGGCCGAGGGAGGCTCGGCTCCCCCGGCCTTCCAGCGTTCGCGTGCCGGCGACCGCCACCGGCCGCCGGTCTTTGCCCTGCCCCGCGGGGAACCGCTTCTCCCGGGGGAAACGAGGACGAGGCGCCGCCGCCTCGCCTGCACGCCGCAGTCCCGTCACCGGGCCCGCCTGACACCACCAGCTGCCCGCGGAGGGCTCGCGCCGGGGAAAACGAGACGCCGCCGCCCCGCCTGCGCCGTCAGTCGGGCCCTCGGGGGCCGGGGGAAGCCGCGGCAGGCTCGGCACCCCCCGGCCATCTGCGTTCGGCTGACCGGGAGCCGGCCGCCGCTCTCTCCGCCCGCTTCGCGGGCTCCAGCTTAAGGCTGGCACAAGGGGACGAGGCGCCGCCAACCTCGGTCGTCCCACCAACCGGGCCCTCTGGAGCCGGGGGGGGGGGCGGTAAGCCGCGGCAGGCTCGACACCCCCCGGCCGTCTGCCTCCGGCAGTGACCTTCGCCATCACTGGGCCCCGGCCGGACGCGTTCGAGTACTTTTGCCCTGCCCTGCGGGATCCGGCTTTATGCCTCGTGCCAGTCGGCAACGGCCGCCGGCTCCGGCTCTCCACAGCTCCCGATCCCTCGGACACGCTGGGCTGGCTTGTCGGGCAAGCGCTGGGAGACGGCCGGACCAAAGAGGCGGAAACTGAGCCGGACCACCGAGGGAACCGCCACGACGGCCGCCGAGCACCCCACTTTGCCGGCAGAACCGCGGGCCTTGCAGCCGCTGACGAGCGCTGCTCTGGAGACGAGTCACGGCTCGCTCCTATAGTACGGACCGGCACGTCCCCGCCGCCGGCAAGCTCCAAGAGCGGCGCCTCTGCGCACCGGGGAGGCGCGCCAACCACGCCGACTTTTACGATGACGTAACTGGAGGCAGCGAAAAACAGCGACCCCTTCGGCAGCTCCGACGAAGCAGCGGGGACAACAGGTCTACCGCTCGGCCCCGGCAAGGCGACCAAGTCCCGCCGGAGCCGGGTAGACTTGGCCACCCTTATCAACGGACGCTACGGCACCAACAGCCCGCGGTCGCCGGGTACGGCAGGCGGCCCCCCGGGCCCCGGAGCCGGGTAGACCTGACGGCCGCCGCCGGCCCCGGAGCCGGGTAGACCTGACGGCCGCCGCCGGCCCCGAGTAGACCTGACGGCCGCCGCCGGCCCCAGGTAGACCTGACGGCCGCCGCCGGCGCCGGAGCCGGGTAGACCTGACGGCCGCCGCCGGCGCCGGAGCCGGGTAGACCTGACGGCCGCCGCCGGCGCCGGAGCCGGGTAGACCTGACGGCCGGCGCCGGCGCCGGAGCCGGGTAGACCTGACGGCCGCCGCCGGCGCCGGAGCCGGGTAGACCTGACGGCCGGCGCCGGCGCCGGAGCCGGGTAGACCTGACGGCCGCCGCCGGCCCCGGAGCCGGGTAGACCTGACGGCCGGCGCCGGAGCCGGGTAGACCTGAGCCGGGTAGACGGCCGGAGCCGGGTAGACCTGACGCCGCCGCCGGAGCCGGGTAGACCTGACGGCCGGCGCCGGCGCCGGAGCCGGGTAGACCTGACGGCCGCCGCCGGCCCCGGAGCCGGGTAGACCTGACGGCCGCCGCCGGCGCCGGAGCCGGGTAGACCTGACGGCCGGCGCCGGCGCCGGAGCCGGGTAGACCTGACGGCCGGCGCCGGCGCCGGAGCCGGGTAGACCTGACGGCCGGCGCCGGCGCCGGAGCCGGGTAGACCTGACGCCCGCCGGCCCCGGAGCCGGGTAGACCTGAGCCGACCCGCCCGCCGGCGCCGGAGCCGGGTAGACCTGACGGCCGCCGCCGGCCCCGGAGCCGGGTAGACCTGACGGCCGCCGCCGGCGCCGGGTAGACCTGACGGCCGCCGCCGGCCCCGGAGCCGGGTAGACCTGACGGCCGCCGCCGGCGCCGGAGCCGGGTAGACCTGACGGCCCCTCCGAACTCCCGGGTCCGGCTGGACCGGGCGGCCGCGGTCTCCCGTCCGAGGTGTGTGTGGGGAGGTGGGGAATCGGGGCGGGGCTGATTCGAGATATAAGCGGATGTGATACAAGGGCCACCCTGTCCCCGTCCTCCTGCCCGCGGTGGGTGGGGGGGAGTGGGGGTGCGCGCGC
>JAJKFH010003918.1:72500-75000 GCA_023333565.1 Puffinus mauretanicus
GCTCCGCCCAGCGGGCGCTCCGGGAGCGGGGAGCTTCGGAGCGCTCCCCGAGTCTCGATTTAGGGGGACGAAGGCCCTTGGGCCGACGGCGCCGGGCGGCGGCGAACCGCTTCCCCGGCCCGAGGCCGCGCGCGGGCCTGCGAGGCACCCCAGCCGCGCCGCTGCGGCCGCCGCCTCCCTCCCCCGGGGGGGGGGGAGGGAGGGGGGGCGGCCCAGCCGGCGATTGATCGTCAAGCGACGCTCAGACAGGCGTAGCCCCGGGAGGAACCCGGGGCCGCAAGTGCGTTCGAAGTGTCGATGATCAATGTGTCCTGCAATTCACATTAATTCTCGCAGCTAGCTGCGTTCTTCATCGACGCACGAGCCGAGTGATCCACCGCTAAGAGTTGTCTGCCTTTCGGCACCGCCCCGCGCGCGCGGGGGGGCCGGGACCGCTCGCCAGCGGCGGCCCCTTCTCGGAGGACGGCCCACCGCCCGCCCGCCCGCCGGCCCGCCCCCCCCGCCCGCGCGGAGGGGGCCGCGGCGCGGCGCCACGGGGCGCGACGGAGAGGCCTCGCCTCGCCTGACCGTACGAGCACACCCAGCGAAAGGGAAAAAGGCAACGGGAAAAACCCCGAACGGCAAGGGCGGGGAGCCCGCGCTCCCGACTCGACCCCACCGGGCAGACGCCCCTTGCGCGTTTCGGAGGCGGCCCAGGCGCCCGGGCTCGGCCCGGCCTCCGCACGGAGGCGGCGACGCGCCCGGCCGCGCCGCCCGCCCGCCTCGCTCGGGACAACGGATGCTGCTGCCGGGCGGCAGCAGCGGGGCGCCCCGCCGGCCCCCCGCGCGCGCGCCTCCGCCCAACCTGCGCCGCGCTACGACAACCGGCTCCCCCACCGCGGCTCGCCCCGCCGGCGCCTCCGCGGCTCCGCCGCCGGCCGCGCCGGAGGCGGCGACCGCCGGAGCCCGAGCCGGCGACGCGGCACGCCGCCCGCGGCCCGCCGGACGGCGCCCGCCGCCGCGCCGGGGCGGCCGCCCGCCCGGAACCGCCGCCGCCGCCGCCCCCCGCCTCGGCCCCTTCCGCGGGCACGCGCCGGGCGACGAGGCGGACGGCGCTAAGGCGGGGGCGGCGCCCGCTCTCCCCGTTTCCACGCGGAGACCGGGAGTGGGACGCCCCCGCCCGCGCGCCCGCCCGCCCGGCGCGGCCGGGAAGGGCGGCGGGGAAGCGACGGACGGGGCCCGGGCCGGGACAGCCGCGGCCGGCGGCGGGCGCCCTCCGGCCGGCCGACACGCCGAGCGGCGCCGCCGCCGCTCGGCCGGGGTGCCGCCCTCGCCGGCGGCCGGCGGCGCGGGACCGCCGAGCGCTCGCCGGGGCGGCGGGAGGGAGCGGAGCGCAGCGCGCCGCAGCGCTGCGACGGGGCGGGGCGCGGCGGCCCGGCGGCCGCCGGGCGAGCCCCCGCCGCGGGGGCTCGCCGCCCCCCCCCCCGACGAAGAGCCCGCGCTCCCGCCCGGGGGGGGGGGTCCACCCGTTTCGAGGCAGGCGGGCCGGCCGCGGCCGACCGCGCCGCGGTCTCCTCCGCCGAGACCGGACCGCGGAGAGGGGGGGGCAGCGGGACCCCTCCCCGGCACGGCTGCCCGCGCGACGGGCACGGGCGGCGCCCAGCCAGGGGCTCTGCGGGAGCGACTCCCGCCCCTGGAGGCGCCACCGCCCGGCCGCCCCGCGGGTCGCATCGAGCCGCCCGCGTCTTTAAACCGCCGCCCGGCTCCGCGGCCTTCGACCCCCGGCGCTCGCCGAGGGAGGGCCGCCGAGGCGCGGACGCTAGGTACCTGGCCCTGGGGTGAGGGAAACGACCTGCAGGCCCCGCGGGGGTGCCTCCCCCGCTGCCGCCCTCGGGGGAGCGTCCGCCCGCGGGGGCGCGCCCGACGTCCGCCGCCACCGCCTCGTCCTCCTGCCCGGGGCCCGGGGTTTCCCTCAGTAGCCCGGCGCTGCGCCCGGGAGGAGAGCCGTGGCTCGGGCCGCCCGCTGGCGCGGGACGCGACCCGGCAAGGGCCTCGCCCGCCCAAGGCGGCGTCGGCGGCGGAGCCCCCCGCCCCGAGCTCCCCCTCCACCGTGGGGGGGGAGGGGAGGGGCGGGGGGGCGCCGCCGAAGGCGCCGCCCGGCGCCGCGCGCCCGCCCGGAACGCCCGGAGGCCTCGCCCTGCGCGGCCGGCCGGACGGACGGGCCGCTCCGCAGCGGCCCGCCCCGGTGCGGGAAGGGTCGGGGGAGCCGCCCCCCCCGACCCCGAAGGCCCTCTTTGCTCTCTCGCCGCTCGCGCCTGCCGCCCCGTCGTCGCCGCTCGCCGCTCCCTCCCCGGCTGCCCGCGCGGGCTCGGCCGGCGGGGGCTCGTCGCACCCCGCGCCGGCAGCCCCCGCTTCCCGCGCGCTGCCGCCCGCGCTCCAAGACCGGGGGGGGGCGCCCTCTTCGCCCCGGGGGCCGCGTCCCCCGCCCCTCCCCGGCGGCGGCGGCGGGCCGCCGTCGGGT
>JAJKFH010003918.1:80000-83059 GCA_023333565.1 Puffinus mauretanicus
CCCGCGGAGGGCTCGCGCCGGGGAAAACGAGACGCCGCCGCCCCGCCTGCGCCGTCAGTCGGGCCCTCGGGGGCCGGGGGAAGCCGCGGCAGGCTCGGCACCCCCCGGCCATCTGCGTTCGGCTGACCGGGAGCCGGCCGCCGCTCTCTCCGCCCGCTTCGCGGGCTCCAGCTTAAGGCTGGCACAAGGGGACGAGGCGCCGCCAACCTCGGTCGTCCCACCAACCGGGCCCTCTGGAGCCGGGGGGGGGGGGCGGTAAGCCGCGGCAGGCTCGACACCCCCCGGCCGTCTGCCTCCGGCAGTGACCTTCGCCATCACTGGGCCCCGGCCGGACGCGTTCGAGTACTTTTGCCCTGCCCTGCGGGATCCGGCTTTATGCCTCGTGCCAGTCGGCAACGGCCGCCGGCTCCGGCTCTCCACAGCTCCCGATCCCTCGGACACGCTGGGCTGGCTTGTCGGGCAAGCGCTGGGAGACGGCCGGACCAAAGAGGCGGAAACTGAGCCGGACCACCGAGGGAACCGCCACGACGGCCGCCGAGCACCCCACTTTGCCGGCAGAACCGCGGGCCTTGCAGCCGCTGACGAGCGCTGCTCTGGAGACGAGTCACGGCTCGCTCCTATAGTACGGACCGGCACGTCCCCGCCGCCGGCAAGCTCCAAGAGCGGCGCCTCTGCGCACCGGGGAGGCGCGCCAACCACGCCGACTTTTACGATGACGTAACTGGAGGCAGCGAAAAACAGCGACCCCTTCGGCAGCTCCGACGAAGCAGCGGGGACAACAGGTCTACCGCTCGGCCCCGGCAAGGCGACCAAGTCCCGCCGGAGCCGGGTAGACTTGGCCACCCTTATCAACGGACGCTACGGCACCAACAGCCCGCGGTCGCCGGGTACGGCAGGCGGCCCCCCGGGCCCCGGAGCCGGGTAGACCTGACGGCCGCCGCCGGCCCCGGAGCCGGGTAGACCTGACGGCCGCCGCCGGCCCCGAGTAGACCTGACGGCCGCCGCCGGCCCCAGGTAGACCTGACGGCCGCCGCCGGCGCCGGAGCCGGGTAGACCTGACGGCCGCCGCCGGCGCCGGAGCCGGGTAGACCTGACGGCCGCCGCCGGCCCCGGAGCCGGGTAGACCTGACGGAGCCGGGTAGACCTGACGGCCGGCGCCGGCGCCGGAGCCGGGTAGACCTGACGGCCGCCGCCGGCCCCGGAGCCGGGTAGACCTGACGGCCGGCGCCGGAGCCGGGTAGACCTGACGGCCGGCGCCGGCGCCGGAGCCGGGTAGACCTGACGGCCGGCCGGCCGGAGCCGGGTAGACCCGGCCGGCGCCGGAGCCGGGTAGACCTGACGGCCGGCGCCGGCGCCGGAGCCGGGTAGACCTGACGGCCGGCGCCGGCGCCGGAGCCGGGTAGACCTGACGGCCGCCGCCGGCGCCGGAGCCGGGTAGACCTGACGGCCGGCGCCGGCCCCGGAGCCGGGTAGACCTGACGGCCGCCGCCGGCCCCGGAGCCGGGTAGACCTGACGGCCGCCGCCGGCCGGAGCCGGGTAGACCTGACGGCCGCCGCCGGCGCCGGAGCCGGGTAGACCTGACGGCCGCCGCCGGCCCCGGAGCCGGGTAGACCTGACGGCCGCCGCCGGCGCCGGAGCCGGGTAGACCTGACGGCCCCTCCGAACTCCCGGGTCCGGCTGGACCGGGCGGCCGCGGTCTCCCGTCCGAGGTGTGTGTGGGGAGGTGGGGAATCGGGGCGGGGCTGATTCGAGATATAAGCGGATGTGATACAAGGGCCACCCTGTCCCCGTCCTCCTGCCCGCGGTGGGTGGGGGGGAGTGGGGGTGCGCGCGCACGCGTGCGCGTAATTCCCCCACCCCCCACCCGTTTCTGGGATTTAAAGGGCTTTTAACGCAGGAGAGTAAGCACTGCGTCATCCGAGAGTTATTGTCCGTACCGGTTTCCATAGGGGAAAAAGAAATCAATCGAATTCTGGTAAAATTCATTCTCTTTTAACACCACGCCCCCTCCCCCGCCCGCCGCACTCAACGCGCCCGTGCACGGGCGCGGACACCCCCGTGCCACGAGCCGGTGGCTGTCGCGCGCCCGCCACCCCCGCGGCACACGTGTGCTCAGGCGCTCCCCCCCCCTCCCGCCCCCCCGCGCCCCCCTACCTGCCCGTTCGGGGTTGCGCGCAGGGTGCGCGCGTGCGCGCGGCGGCGGGCGCGGGGCTCGGGCCGGGGGCCTGTTTGGGGCGGGGGGGCTGCGCGCGCGCGGAAAGAAACGAAAAAATCCGTAGCGCTGTTGATAGAGCCGCCTTCTCTGTTACAGCCTGCGCGTGGATGCGCGGCCTGCGCCCCGTGCCTCTCTGCGGGCGGCACGCTACCGGACGAACGCGCCCCTGGGAAAGCAGCAGCCGCGTGCCTCGGCCCGGGCAGGGATCCGGCAGCCGGGCGGCAGGGCCCCGGCCGGGGCCGGCGGAGAGGCGGGCCAGCCACGCTTATAACGAACGGCCGTCGGCGGTTCCGTCGCCCGGGCCGCGGCTCCCCGCCGGCGATGAGGAAAAGAATAATAAAAAAAGGTAACAAGGAACAAAAAAAAGGGGGGGGGGGCGGGGGGGGGCGCGGAGGGAGAAGGGGGAACGAACGAACGAACGAACGAACGAACAAAGAGAGGCCGAGAAAACGCATCGATAAAGAAATAGCTAAATAAATGACGGTGCTAAAAAAGGCAGCGGGGCGCGGGCGGCGTGTCCGTGTGTTTCTCGACAGAGAACTCTCCGGGACGGGGCGGGGTGCGCCGACCCGGCGTTACCGAACGTAACGAAGAGTTGGCGATACCGGTGCTTAACGGCCGACTTCCCGATTTGCGACGGGGCGGTACGGATGAACGCTCCCTAGGAGGCGTTCCCATCCGCTGGCTGAAAATCACGGTGATAACGCATTCCTTGCCCGAGAACGGGGCTCCAGGTCGGGAAGCGAGCCCGTAATTCACTCACTCACGCGGCCACCCGATGGGGAGGACCTCGTCGTACCGGCAAATGAGAGCGGCGAGAAGTAAAAATACTAACTCGCGGAC